>CM060974.1:78269231-78559231 GCA_030765045.1 Tenodera sinensis | reverse complement strand
TTTTCCCTTTATGAAACATTTTAGTAAGGTCTATATACTTTATTGGCTTACCTTAATATGTTCGTTCTGCAGTGATTTACCTCAAAACAGGGATAAACACACAAGGGTACGTACATCTCCACATTCGCGAATTCCCTTCTTGCGGCACACGAAACACTTTCGAAATGGGCGGGACTTCTTTGCTGTTGGTGGTATCCTTTTAGGATAATGTTTTCCTTGAAGTCTGAGGGGTGCAGGGGTTTTGGATTTTCAACCCCCAACGTGGTATTGTTCAATTAGGCTGCGAGGTATTTATAGTCAGTAGTCAAGGTCGGTCATTGTCCTGTGGGTTTAGAGAGCTGTCCAAATCCCCAAACAATTGTATATGGTTATATCCAGTTGGTGCAAAAACACCTTTTTATACCACTTCTCCCTTCAGCTACAAGCAGGAAAGAATACGTATGTATTTCAACAAAGAAAGACACGGACTCTACTCAGTTACAAAACTCGCGTAAGCAAAAGTTGTAATGTTGATCTATTCTGATGACTCAAGAGCCCACGCATGCAGTAGTGGTTTGTTACACAGTATGCTGACGCATTAGCCACACATACAATGGGTGTTTCTTTACTGAATCTTTCCGAGAACTAATATTAGATGCGTTCGACACAGCAAAGTTGACTTTTCACCACAGTGAAACAAAATTGTGTCATTTCAACGTTTTGTAAATACAACTCAACTTTGCTGATGACGTACATTTATACTGCAAATAACGAGTTTTATACCAGTTTTTGTTTCATTAAAATAACTTAATATTTACACAAAATACAGCTGTGTATATACGAAGCACATTTAACAATTTAAATGCTAGCAGTTCTCGGCTCGCGGACATTTAAATGGCCATCGCTCAAGAGGTTAAAATTTGTCGTCTACTAGTTAAAAAATATTA
Source organism: Tenodera sinensis (assembly GCA_030765045.1). Lineage (NCBI taxonomy): Eukaryota > Metazoa > Arthropoda > Insecta > Mantodea > Mantidae > Tenodera > Tenodera sinensis. The sequence goes on along the minus strand of CM060974.1, from coordinate 78,558,305 downwards.
AATAATTGAGTTGAAATTAGTTTTCATTACTCAAACTGAAAAAATTGAAAACATTCATAAATAGTATGCAAAAAATTTTTTTTCTCTTAAACTAATTAGATCTAAGCAATTTTGTTATGACAATTTCTTTATATTTGTATACTGAACTCAAATTAAAACTTTAGGAGGGATACAACAAACTGTAGGGTCCAAGGGTCATTTCATATGAGCATATCAAAAAGTGATTTATTATTAATGTATTAATAATTTAAAAATGGTTTGACATAGAACATTGAAATTGAGTGTATACTATTTACTTTGTGTTCTGAGTGTGTGGAAAAAAATTCAAAGCAATCAGAAGAAAACTGTGGATTTTTTAATTTTCACAAATATGCCATATGTTTGAGACATTTTTATGACAAACGAAATGTATGTCTTGAATTTTCTGGCTATAGGCTAAGTTTTCCTGTTTACTCTTGATGACTTTTGCATAACTGGTAAAGCGTAAGAGATGGGCCAAATCTTACTATCCAAAAAAATGTAGATCTTGCTAAGGGGCGAAGCCTCAGGGGAAACAGGGTAGACAGTGTCTACCCTAGAAACTCTGTGAAAGAGAATTTCTTTAACTTTTGCATGAAGCAGGTATTTGTATTTCCCGCTTAGAAAGTTACATCTCTATACCAGCATTTGCGCAACTCCACTACAGAGTTGCGGTACCGGACTGCCTGTAGTAGACGTTCGTCGATCTGTGTGTTTTGCCATGCTTAGAGCATGAGAGAAACAAGCGCACTATCTGACACCAGTTTGTGAACTACAATGTTTCCGTATGGCCAGATTTCTCCACCCAGTAAACAGTCGAGCTTCCGTCTCCTTTGGCTGTGATTGGCTGTTGTGGTAATGGAATATTTTCGAGGCAAGGGGCAAATGCTCTTTTTGGTTACCTTTCCAGTGCATTTATAGGGATTAATTTGAATTGAATTAGATATATGAAGAGAAATTCTAAATTAACAATACACTTGTATAAATAGCAATTATTTAAAAGTTCTAAATCTATCCAATATCTTTAAACAATCAATTCTTGTATATACGTACATACATTATGCATTATCTCCCAAATGGCTTGGTGCAGTTTTTATAATTAATCTTCGTTGGGTCTTTGAGCCTTTGAAATCTTTGTGATCTCGGGTCATGGTAACGGATGGAATGAAAAATCACACGATGTTTCTTCACCACAATGTATTATTTTATTAACACTTTTTCTATATTTTACATTAAAATAAATCCTCTTAGCACTGTTTTAAATGATTTAAATCTTTCCACTTTTTCAAAAAGTGGAACAAATGCTTGATGAAAGTCTGGTAAACGTTCTACAATGTTCACACGTTACCTCAACATGTCTTTTCACCTTGAATATGCACACGCTAGTGGGAAGACTATGGCGTCACCTCACGTGATACCGCCTTTTTCGTATACATCCGCGTATGCGTCCATCATATAGTTCCTTCTTGTTAGGGAAGCGATCCCTTCGCTTTTATTATGGAACACATAGAATTCTAATATTTATACATACATATTAAAATTAAATATGGAAATATTTATGACGTCTTTAAACAAACTTAGTTGTTCGTAACAATGAACATTATTAACACGTTTTCATCATTTAACCATCTCATACCAACATCAAAAAACAAATTACACTTTTAACAAATATTCACATAAACAATTTTCTTTTGGGGTCTTCCAATATTCTGTCTCAGGCTCTAACGATTTGGATCAAATTTTCTATTCAGATAAGGTTTTGCTCTTTAGATTTAGATAATAAATAAAGATTCATCTTTCCTGAAAAAACACGATTTTACATTACACATTCTACATTTACATTTTTATTCCCTCTTCTACAGAGCAATTTTTGTATTTATATTTGGCATACTTCGGAAATGGCTCTAACAAATTGGATCAAGTTCAGATAACGTTTTGCTTTTTAAGTTTGTCTATGTAAGTGTCAATCCTGAAAAAACGTGATTTTAGTTCCCTCCCGAAGTGAGACGATGGTGAAGGATGATGGTAAGAAGAACCTGTCTACCCTGCTACGCACTTCATGCCTTGCCACTGCACACAATTTATGTTTAAATAAATGTTTTGTAGAGTGAACCATTTCAGAGATATTCCTTGTTATTTACATGAGTTTTGGAGAACTTGTACTTTCTCCAAGTGGAGCATTGTTATTCAGTTTTTATTTGTTAACCATACAAAAAGAACAGAATCTCAAAGCTTTAAAAGATTTGACTATCACTCAAAGCCTTCACCATTCAGCTCTCAAACTTCATAAGATATGGTACTCTGCTCTACTAAACAGACCCACATACAAAGCCCATGGACCAATCACGTTACGGGAGGGAGGTACCTATCAGCATATATAAGCCCCCTCTTTCTGCCAGCAATTCAGTAGCTGATGATGCTTGCCGCAGCTGTAAGCGAAACGTCTGGGAGAGGAATGAAGGAGTCCAGTGGACTACGCCCCTTAGCTCAGAAGCATATTTTACTCTTTATGACTCCGGCTGTGAAAGCCTTCATTTATTCATAAAAATGATGCGAAACACGGACAAGTGACTGCAGCAACACAAACTGATACATGCCATATTGTTACGTTACTGATGCTCATTGGCTGTTTTCATGCCTCAATCACATTGGATACAAACACAATGCACTTTTGTTGTGGTTGTACCATGAAACATTAACATTATGATGTCATCTTATTAACCAGAAATATAGAGGGCAGCAGTTGATGTTGGGACTTACTTACCAACTGCAGGAGCATCGTAAGAATCCCCAAGGAGTATTTCAGGTGCAGAGTATGCCAAGGAACCACACGATGTTTCAAGCTTCTGTCCTGGATTGAATCTATTGCTAAATCCAAAGTCTGTCAACTTCACCATTCCCAGACGTTCGAAGAAGACAACATTTTCTGGCTTGAGATCTCTGTGAACTACATGGAGTCTGTGACAGTATGAAATAGCTCGGACAATCTGACGGAAGTACTCTCTTGCAAGATTTTCACACAAACCCCCATCATGGCGCATGATGTAGTCATAAAGGTCGCCGCCATCGCCAAGTTCCAAGATGAGGTAAAGCTTTGTCTGTGTATCAATAACTTCATACAGTCGCACCACGTTTGGATGTTGCACTAATTTCATACATCTCACCTGAAATCAAAAATTACATTTAATTTAACAACATAGGTACATTAGTGTATTGCTTATATCCTAGTACGACACAAGATGCTATAGACTGTAGGGTTGTTATATGGTGCTCTTGTGACCTTCCCTCACCACCTAGCACGGCTTTGTACCACCAATTTCTGCTCAAAGCTGCATTAGCAGTCCAACAACAATGTTTATTTGCAATGTTTACTTTCAATACAAAGGTGGTCACTGTGTACACAAGGGATTTGTGGAAAGCTTTGTAAACCTGTACCATCTGCAACAAAAACTGTACTAATTGTCAATAAATTTGTAGAGGGCCAGGAATGCACAAAGAGAGCAACAAATTATAGGAATAAAAGAAAACACTGATGGAGACATACACACAGGGGAGAAGAATGCCTGGCTCTTCATAGGAAGGAACAACAATGGAGAACTTTAAGAGATACATGTATTTAGGCTTTTACGGCCGGTGTCTTGACTATTCGAAATGTTTAGTTCTTCTGGGCTTGTAGGCCGTAGTCTAGAAGGCAGGTAGATATCAACGTTTCGCCAAGTATTGCACTTGGCATCATCAGGGTAACACGATCCTCCGTCTGCACTGGTCAGAGTTTGAATGTGGAGATACCTTTAAAAAGTGGCTTGCAAAGAATTATCAAATGCAAAGAAGCAAAAACTACTTCTTTAATTAATTACCCTCTCCATATGAAGGATTGACAGTCCCTAGGGTCAGATGCCTGTCAGTCAGCAGAGTGAACGCCTGGAAGCACCACCAGGCATGAGAGCGAGGAAGGGGGTGCTATGGATGAATGGAAAGGTGCTGATGAAGCAGTTGGTGGAATGAGTGGTAGGGAAAACCAGAGAACCAGGAAAAAACCTTAGACACCGCTTCATTCACCACGAATACCACATAATGGTCACTGCGGAGAAGTGGAAACAAGAGAACCAAATATATCACACTACAAGCAAGCATGGAGGTGGGGGAAACAGATACACTTACAGACATAGCAGCATATAGAAAGTCATGTTCACAGACGAATGTGCGATTTATCGCAGTTCCCATAACTGCAATGTTTATTTCTGGGGAAAAGAAAATCCAAATTTTTTAGAAGAAATTGAGCGCAACCCACTACATGTCATGGTCTGGGCTGGAATGACACAAACTCATCTGTTTGGCCCATATTTGACAATCGGACAATCACACATGGCCTCCAAGCAGCCCTGATAATGCACTATGGGGTTACATTAAACAGAAGGTGTGAAAGCAGTGGTATGCAGTGCAAGTAGCTTTCCAGACAGTGACTCCAATGATGTGAGTAAGATGAATATTCTTTATTAGTCATTTAGTAATTGCAATAATTACCATAGACTTCTTCAAACACAACTTACTATACTCATTCTATAAATACATACAAACATTGTTAACTTAAGATTTACACTATAACATATTTACAAATTAAGATTTATATAAGTTTACAATCCAGTCTTATTTTGTTCATAAAATTCTTGCACACTATATAAGGGAATTTCTAAAAGCCATTTGTACATAGCGGCATATTCAGCTGTGCAGAGACAATGAGGTGCACATACCAATGTTTTGGAGTCCTAAGATGCAAGGAGAAACATTTAATTACATAAACATTGGAAATTTCTACTTTTATTTCACGTCAATTTGAATTTAATATACAGGTATGCAGACTTTGTGTGCACACTGTATATACCGTAAGGCTGCCCTAATAACAAAAGGGCGAGGGGCAGCCCTTAGTACTCATTCAACATCAAAATACAGCTACCAAAGTGCTATCTATTAATAGAACATGATACTGTGTGTTGCAGAAGCCAAATCTACAATAACAACGCCTGCAAGTATATGTAGGAGCCCAAAGAAATGCGTGCTTGCTGATTTTCAGAACAGCAGCTGTAAAATATAAAGGCTTGGTATAACGCTTTTGGTCCACTTAGTTAACAGGGAAATATCCTTAACTGGCTCTCGTCTAACAATAGCACTTTAAACAATAGTCAAATGATCTTGAAACGTGCTCTGCCATTATTTTGACAACTTACAGCAAAAGTGTTTTAAAGCTTCATTATGGTATATATGTAACTCACCTCCTGAAAAAGATGAGCCCGTGAAATCTCATCCAGTTTGCTCTTGTCTATCACCTTAACAGCGACTTTCTCTCCCGTAAAAACATGTCGAGCTAATTTCACTACTGCAAAATGGCCACGTCCCAAAGTTTCCTCGAGATCATACAGACCAGCAATCTTTCCATCGTAGCTATTTCGTCCTCCCGTATGGCGGTGCATTGTGGTACTGCAAAACAAAACTTGTCTCATTACAACCTACACAGTAACACATTCTGCAAAACACAAAAATAAATAACAAATTAAAACAAATACTGTAGTGAAATATTTACAGTTTCATTTTATTTCACACTGTAATAACTGAACAAGATTCTTAACCTAACTTCCCTGATAACACACTTTCCACGCCCAACATGCATCTTTAAACAATATTTATTAACAGGTGAATACTCTATAGTCTGCACATTTTACACTACAGTACCTGGGCAACCGAGCTTTGCTTGGCTTTTCTTTTCTTTTTCTTTTAATCATGTTTTTTGGGTGGGGGGAAGAAGATACTTATTTAGATAAACTTGAAAAGCAAAATGTTAACTAAATATAAATTTTCATTAATTGTTGGAGCCGTTTCTATGACGAGACCTTTAATGTCCTGGCTTGTTTGTTGAAACTGGCCCATTATTAGCAGAGAAATTATGGCCAAAATAAGGTTTAGAGTAATTGTGATGTTAGGCGTAAAATTGCGTTTTTTCAGGAATGACACCTAAATAGATAAACTTAAAACAAAACCTTATCTGAATACAAAATTTGATCAAAATCGTTAGACTTGTTTCCAATATATGTGGTATATATACAAGAATTGCTCGTATAAATATATGACGGTAATCCCAAAACTAAGGTCTCCAAAGTGCTGAGGTTGTAGGGGCATTGTTTGCATGAATGTTGGCCATACTGCTTCTTTCCTTCCCCCCCCTACACTCTCTATAGACACCACTACACATCCCCTGGGGCTCTCAGTCTTGGCTTGGCAGCCAGTTGAAATGGAGCTCCCGTTAGCGACTACTGCCAGGTGCAAAGTTTGCGTTATTCTGTTTTTGAGTGCAAAAGGGGTTAAACCAATTGAAATTCATAGACAGTTGGTGGAAGTGTATGGAGAGTCTTGTATGGATGTCAAAAATGTCTGCAAGTGGTGTAGACAGTTAGCAGATGGTCGCACAGAAATTCACGAAGAGGAAAGAAGCGGGAGACCGTGAATTCCCGACAAAACAATTGCAAAGGTTGAACAAATCTTGCTTCAAGATCAGCGCATCATTCTCCAGCTCTGCATTGTTGTTCCTGAGATTTCTCGAAGCACCATTCACAGGACTTTGACTAAAAAGTTGTAATTTCGGAAGGTGCATGTACGGTGGGTCCCAAGAATGCTGACAGATCACAAAAGGCAATGCGCTGAAAGTTCCTACCAATTTCTTTAACGCTATGCTGACAGAAAGGACAACCTTTTGGATTCAATAGTCACAGGTGATGAAACTTGGGCTTTCCACTTCACACCAGAGGCAAAACAACAATCTCGTGAGTGGTGGCATTCTGGTTCATCCAAGCCGTGGAAGTTCAAAAGAACACAGTCTGCCAGTAAAGTCATGGCAATTGTGTTTTGGGATCGAAAGGGGATATTGTTGGTTGACTTTATGGATCCTGGGACAACAGTCAATGCCGACAGTTATTGTCAGACATTAAGAAAAGTCAGACGGGCAATTCAAAACCGAAGAAGAGGAATGTTGAGCAAGGGCATCAGCCTTCTCCACAATAACACTTGCCACCACACTGCCCATCAAACTGGGACATCCAACCACAACATTACACTGAACATAAAGCTTTTAAAAGCTACAAAACACGCTGCAGAGTTGGATACTTGAATTCATATAATAAAAAGCAAGCTTTGCATAATGAAGTTTGATTTGCCTCCACAAAACCCTTTATGAAATTATTATTTATTTATGCCAACAAACTTACTCTTGGTGTTTTTAAACACATAAGCCGTGTGTGGGCAAAGTTTGAGAGGTAGAACTGGAACTTAAAAATTCAATGCCACAACTGGGATTTGAACCACAGACCATCCGCTTACCAGGCGGCTACTCTAACCATTGAGCTAATGTGACAAACTGCCAGAATGGCATTAAATTCTCAAACCAGTTCGTATTTCTCCTGGTAAACCACAAAGGCAGTCTCACTTCAGAGACAAATTACCCCAATGCTGACTTACTATTGTAAGTACTAAGTGTGTGTTTGTGTGCTTGAGCATCTGCTTGTGCGTGCGTGTGTGTGTGGGGTGTGTGTGGGGTGTGTGTGTGGTGTGTGGGGTGTGTGTGGGGTGTGTGTGTGGTGTGTGGGGTGTGTGGGGTCTGTGTGTGTGGGGTCTGTGTGTGGTGTGTGTGTGTGTGGGGTGTGTGGGGTGTGTGTGGGGTGTGTGTGGGGTGTGTGTGTGTGTGGGGTGTGTGTGTGGGGTGTGTGGGTGGTGTGCGGGTGGTGTGTGGGGTGTGTGTGTGGGGTGTGTGTGGGGTGGGGTGTGGTGTGTGGGGTGTGTGTGTGTGGGGTGTGTGTGGGGTGTGGTGTGTGGGGTGTGTGTGGGGTGTGTGTGTGTGGGGTGTGTGTGTGGGGTGTGTGTGGGGTGTGTGTGGGGTGTGTGGGTGGTGTGTGGGGTGTGTGTGTGTGTGGGGTGTGTGTGTGTGGTGTGTGTGTGGGGTGTGTGTGGGGTGTGTGTGTGGGGTGTGTGTGTGGTGTGTGTGGGGTGTGTGTGTGTGGGGTGTGTGTGTTTGGGGGGTGTGTGTGTGGGGTGTGTGTGTGGTGTGTGGGGTGTGGTGTGTGTGGTGTGTGGGGTGTGTGTGGGGTGTGTGGGGTGTGTGTGTGTGGGGTGTGTGTGTGGTGTGTGTGTGGTGTGTGGGGTGTGTGTGTGGTGTGTGGGGTGTGTGTGTGTGTGTGTGTGTGGGGTGTGTGTGGGGTGTGTGTGTGGTGTGTGTGGTGTGTGGGGTGTGTGTGGGGTGTGTGTGTGTGTGTGTGTGTGTGTGGGGTGTGTGTGGTGTGTGTGTGTGGTGTGTGTGTGGTGTGTGTGTGGTGTGTGGGGTGTGTGTGGTGTGTGTGTGGTGTGTGGGGTGTGTGTGTGTGGTGTGTGGGGTGTGTGTGGGGTGTGTGTGTGTGTGTGGGGGGGGGCGTGTGTGTGGGGTGTGTGTGTGTGTGGGGTGTGTGTGTGTGTGTGTGGTGTGTGTGTGTGTGTGTGTGGGGTGTGTGTGTGTGCGTGCCTGCGCGCGCGCGCGTGTGTGTGTACGCATGTGTGTGAGAAAGTCAGCTGAATGTGAACAGTTGATGTGAGAACTGGCGTGTCATGGAAGAACATAACAAAGTGGTTAATTAGTGTTGAGTGACTGTATTGTCAAAGTTAGCTGTTTGGGAGACAGAGAAAGTGAAGAAAGACAATGAAAGGAGTGAGCCATGGTTACGAGAGGAAAACAGTTGTGAATTGTAATATCGGGTAAGACTATAGACTGTGTTAACATCAGTAAAAGAGAACTGTGTATTTGTGTAATTAGTACATGAGAATTAGAAAGTGAAGAAAGACAGTGAAAGGAGTGAATCAAGGTTATGAGAAGAAAACAGTTGTGAGTTCTGACCTCACAAAAGACTGTAGAATATGTTAAGATCAATCTAAGAGAAATGTGTATTTGAGCACACATTTTGGAAGAAAATAAAAGAATAACTGGACTGGATTTTGGCATTTTTGTCACATGTGGAATTCATTGAATTGACATTTTGTTAGAACATTAAAAGTACAATTGTTAAAAACACGTGAAATTGAAGTAAAGTGCTATGTTTATTGTTAATCAATTGTAATGTGTAATAAAATGTTTATCGGCAATTTATGGGATACAGTTGGTGATAATGACCTAGTGATAATATGTATGAAATAGTCACTAAAATAAGTGCTCACAGAATACAGCATCACATACAAAGAGAGGTACATACTTTTTTTGTGGCACTCCGAGCAGGGGCCACATCACTGACACAAGTTTGTTTTCCTCTTCACACAGGGAGGGCAGCAGGTGCGAGATTTTCCTTCCTCATCCTCGCCAAGCTTTGCATAACTTCTGGTCAACAACATCTATATGCTACTGTTGAGTATCTTGGCTAAGGATATAAACCACAAAATTCTATTACACTTCACAAATAACCATAACACATGCTCAAGTTTTAACTTTTCTAGTCCCAGCATATTTGCCAACTTATGTTGCCATAAGTGTTCCCTCTAGCGGCAACTTAATGACATAAAATGTGTAAAATGTTCAGTGCAGTACAAGTAACAAAATTACAAACAAAATGAACATTAATTCTGATTTATAACAATCCCTAAAAACCTGCTAGCTTCTGCTACCACAATAATACAACTTCTCAGGCTATACCACATTACTGGTACATACTTGTATTTCACATCTCATGATAACAAATATAAATAAAAACCTTCACAAAAAATCTGATGTGTTGCACTCACATGACTTTCTCTGCTCCTGCACTAACTATTCTTACAAACTCTTATTCCTATATCTTCTTCGTGTAAGTTGAGACAAACATTTGTACAAATTATCTTATTGTTTATTTTCTTGTAGGTACAAGGGGAATATAGGAATAGACTAGGCTTTGAGTGATAGTCAAATCTATTAAAGCTTTGAGATTCCATTCTCTTTGCATGGTTAACATATAAAAAAATTAACAACGATGTTGCATTTGACGAAAGTTTAAGTTTTCTGAAACTGACAGAAATAAATGGTTCACTCTACAAAAAAAATTATTTGGACATAAATAATTGTGTATTTTAGCCGGATCTACATTTGTCTCTTATGGTGTACAAGTTATTCAAAAGTCATCCAGAGTAAATAGGACCACATGGGCTATGGCCAGAAAATTTTAGACATACATTTCTTTTGTCGTACAAATTTCTTAAACATATGTCATTTTAATCAAAATCATTAGCCATTTTCAAGAAAATCCAAATTTTCAAAAAATTGTCCATGTAGAGGGTAGTTTAATGTGAAGCAATTTTCTTCACAATCTTCATGTCACATTCTTGAATGACAAACTTATATACCAACTTTGGTTTTTAACCAACATTTTGTTTTTGAGTTATGCTGCCCCCCCCCCCCCCCCCCCCACACACACACACACACATCCATGCAGGCGTGCACACAGCTTTTTCTAAAAATGTGGTTTTTTTTTAATTCAGGAGGCTCCAAAAATATTTTGGGTGAAACCTTTGACTTCGAATATTTGGGTGGAATACAATACTTCCTCTACTTTACTATACGTAGTAGAGAAAGCAAAAATGGAAAACTTACATCTTCTGGCCATAGAACACAAATAACACTTTACATGAGGGAGTTAAACTTTACATTCAAATTGTCCACTGCTGAATGTTCATACCCATTTACTAGAGGTCACTAGTGGTGCTATACACTACAGCCCAGTGAAGAGGGACCATGATCGCGGCGAAAGATAGACACACAGATATGCTCTTTGAACAAAATTTCAAGCTAAACTTTGAAAAATAAATAATAAATAAATAAAATGTATGATATGTTTTCGGGGACATACTTTCCCTTGCGTTAAATCCGAATCCTAATTTTTCATTGTCTTAAATTAATCAGTAAGTTTTGTTTGGCAGCATAATTCACGTTTTTGTTTGATTGTAGCAAAATGGAGATGAATTCTGTTACTCCATACATAGGATCATCTTGTTTATCACTTCACTATCATGCAGAACATCATCTTCTGTGTGCATGTCTCGTTACTTTGGGAAATTCTTAGCACAGCTGTGGCTTAGGCCAATGTTAGGAATAGAGTGGCCACAATGACAAAGATCCATGCTAGGGGTAGTGAAAAGTATATTTCAGTAGTACCTCAAATGGCTCCAACAATTTGATTAAAATGCCACGAGTTTAAGATATTTTTATTGCAAATGAAATATATATTTTGAATTTTCTGACTATAGTCATGTAACCTTGTTTACACTGGATGACTTTCACTTTTGCATAACTGGTAAACCTTAAGATATACACCAAATCATATTACATAAGAAATGTAAAACACACTAGTTATGTCAACTATGTAAAGTAGATTTTCCGGGCTTGTTGGCTGTGGTCAAGTTGGATTGCCTTCCTCCGACGTTTCGCTGAAAACTGAGACTAAAGACTCGGGAGTTCATTAATCAGATCACCCTGAAGATGCTGGATGCAGTTTTCAGCGAAACTTCGGAGGAAGGCAATCCAACTTGACCACGGCCAACAAGCCCGGAAAATCTACTTTACATCGTTGACAACGCCGGCCGTGAAAGCATCAGCACTTATGTTACACTAGTTATGTCATATGCATTTTTTTGTGGAGTGAACAATTTCATTATTAAAAGTAAGAACAAATTACAAACTAAAAACTTCACTTATCTTAGCAATATTGCAAGTTGTTGGTTTGTATAGCTTTGAGAATGAGTTGGAGTCAACTTGAAACTTTACTCAGCTTTGCACCAACAACTTGCAATATTACTAAGATAAGTGAAGTTTTTAGTTTCTAATTTGTTCTTACTTTAGAATCTTGTTGCTTCACTGTTAATAACTTCAATTTCCTTAATTTCATTATTATTTCTGTATGTTTTGCAATACTTTTACTTTTCTCGAATAGAAGGCCATTATTCAGTTTATCTCCTGGCCATGTAAAGAGAATGGAATTTCAAAGCTTTAAAGCATTTGCCTACTGCATTCCCATATTCCTCTTGTGCCTACAAGAAAATCAACAATAACATAATTTCTGTAAATGTTAATCTATATTAACATGAAGAAGATAGAGGAATAAGAGTTTGTAAGAATACCAAGTACAAGAGTAGAGAAATCATGTGAGTGCAACACATCAGATAAAGCAACTTTACATTACAGCTTGGTGTCAATGCCCCACACTTTAACAACTCCCTGTCAACATTCCCGTGCTTTGTGCCCTAATAATGCAGTCCTCTTTACTGTGTTTCCTTTCCTGCAATACAGATTATAAAACCTTATTTAAATGTGTCATTGACAACTTATGTGTTAAGTAATCAAAATCACAAAACCAACAACATGCTCCACTTTCTGAACTTAAATATTTGCAGCAAAAGACAATACAATTTGCCATAAATAAACAATACACTGAAGTTTCTATCTTCTACGTTTACAGGATGTTTCATAAATAACTGGACATTCAAAAAATTAACTGATTTTAATTATTTTTGCATGTGTTGTACATATTTACTAATAAAAGCATTTCCTGGTGCTGTAGAGTCAATTCAGCTCCTAATGTGCTCAGCAGAGAGTGCTTTTGTGCAATGAGAATCACTGCTTTATAAACGCCTAGTTATTTTGTCATCCTTTGTTTTTTGTTTTGTTTAAAGGCATGGAATGAAGCAACTTTGCCACAGCGAAGAAAACTGCTGCCTGGTTTGAGGTCAGGAAACCTGTTCATCGCAACGACAGTTTGGTGCACAATGACTAACACGAAGATCATGCTTTCATTTGGTGAAAAGTTTCAGCAAACAGGATCCATAAAAGAGAAGAGAAATCAGGTCGGCATCTTTCTGCAACCTGTAAAGAGAACATAGGGAATGTCCACAGTGTTTCAAGCCCAAATAGGTCAATTTCCAAAGCTGCTCTGGAATTGAGCATTTCTCCTACTTCTGTATCTTGTGCAAAACACTAAATTTCAGAGCATATCAGATACAAATTCTTCAGGCTCAATTTCTTGGCCTCTGCAATCTCCCGGCCTAACTCCCTATGGGAATTCATTAAGGACAGAGTGTATGCAACTAAATGAAAAGATGGACAGATCGTCACTCCTATGCTGTTGGAGGTGCACGATGAGATGGAATGTGTACATTGTTCAGGGTGGGCGGTAATTGTTACCTATGCAGTTATGTTGCAGTAGTTTACTTTAAACTCTCTGTACAGCACTGGGAAATGTTTTTACTAATAAATATATACAACATATCCAAAAATAATTAAAATCAGTTAATTTCTTGGATGTCCAGTTAGTTTTCAAAGATCCTGTATTATATCTTAATAATTGGTACTGTAGCAGACACATACCACCTTCGCTCATTGCATATAGCATGATGTAGCTGTTCCCTCCACAGCTACAGCTATTCGCAAGCAGATTGGGCAGTTTTCTGTGACTATATTCAGCACTCATTTGATTCCAATTTGATTATGGGTGTATCATGTATTTTTCAGCACCACCATCTGTGCTGAGATTAGGCACAGTCCATAATCAGGGCATTCAAAGCTTTTCAAACTAGGTCAGTTGTGAGCCTCTACACCAAATCGCCAGAGCCAGTTTTGCAATATCAGTTTTGTAACTTTATTTGTTCTCAATTATTTATTCTATTTTACAACCAATTATGACCTCACTTAGCGCAAATTATCATAAGGTTCACACTAACATGCTTTTTGTACAACTTTCACAAACTAGCCTGCAAAACACTATCTATTACTAATTGTCCCATGACAACGTTCTTGAAAACCAAGAAGTATTAATTTATATGGAGAAGCCTGAAGCCATGTCACACTGCTCCCTCCTCAGTGCAGGAGGGAGCTTTAATGAAAAAATATACTAAAAATGTGACATGTTGCACTCACATGAGTTTCTCTACTCTTGTATTAACTATTCTTACAAATTCTTATTCCTTTATCTTCATGTTAATTGAGACTGGTTGCTATTTAAAGGGTTTGAAATTCTGTTCTCTTTGCATGCCCAAGAAATAAAAAAGTGAATAATATACTTCCATTTGAGAAAAGTTTATTGCAAAACTTACACAAATAACAATTAATGTCAACAAAAAAAATGCATTTGGACATAATTTGTGTGTTTTGTATATTAAGATTTGGTCTCTCTTATGGTTTACCAATTTTGCAAAAGTCATCCAAAGTAAATAGGCCTAATGGCTATAGCCAGAAAATTGAATATGTGCATTTCGTTTGTCATAAAACACCTTAAACATGGCATCATTATCAAAATCATTAGAGCCATTTTTGAGAAAATCAAAATTTTCAAAAAACTTTCTATTTAAAGGGTATATTAGGATGAAGGAATTTTCTTCAAAACCTTTGTGTTGTATCCTTAAACATAAATACCAACTTTGGTTTTTAGCTGACTTTTCGTTTTTGAGTTATGCTTTTCACAAACACAAACACACCATTTTCTAAAAATCTGATGCGTTGCACTCACATGACTTTCTCTATTCATGTACTAAGCATTCTTACAAACTCTTATTCCTGTATCTTCTTCATGTTACTTGAGATAAACATTTGTACAAATTATCTTATTGTTTACTTCCTTGTAGGTACAAGGGGAATGTTAGAATACCGTAGGCTTTGTGCAATAGTCAAATGTTTGAGATTCTGTTATCTTTCCACACTTAACATATAAAAAAATGAACAACGATGTTCCATTTCACAAAAGTTCTAAGTTTTCCAAAACTCACACACATAACAAGGAATATCTTGGAAATGGTTCACCCTACAAGAAAATTTATTGAGACATAAATTGTGTATTTTAGCAAGATCTACATTTTTTGTATAGTATAATTTGGTCTATCTCTAACGGTTTACCAGTTATGCAAAAGTCGTCCAGAGTAAATACAACTACAGGGGCTATAGCCAGAAAATTCAAGATATACATTTCATTTGTCATAAAAATATCTCAAACATATGACATTTTAATCAAAATCGTTAGAGGCATTTTCAAGAAAATCAAAATTTTCAAAAAATTTTCCATGTAAAGGGTAGTTTAGGGTGGGGCTTTTTCTTCAAAATCTTTGTGTCGCATCCTTGAAAGACATTAAACTTGAATACCACCTTTGGTTTTTAACCGGCTTTTCGTTTTTGAGCTATGCTGTCCACAGACTGACAGACTGACACACCACGGACCTTTTTCTAAAAATGCTTTTTTTTTTTTTTGGATTCAGGGGGTCTCAAAACATATATTTCCGGTGAAATCTCAACATCGAATTTTTGGGTGGAATACAATACTTCCCCTACTTACCAGTAGAGAAAGTAAAAATACTTTTTTTTATTCAAGGGACCTCAAAACATATATTTCTGGTGAAATCTCAACATCAAAATTTTGGATCAAATACAATACTTTCCCTACTTACTATACGTAATAAAGTAATTAAAGTTCCCATTTATATTTGAACCACACTCATAGCACATACATAAAAAAACGTACAAAGGATTTTTGGTAATTTGGTAGAGGTCTGTTGCACTGTTTCATGTACCTATACGGATGGAGATTGACTAACACTGTTTCTTACATGATGTGCTCTTCCCTATATATGCAAGGAACTTTCATCACTGACAGAGAAACAGCTTCGATTTCTTATGGAACTTGGTCAAATCTTCTCCATGTTACATCAGAAGGTGAAAATGCCCCCTGCTTTACATTCATTTCAAGTCTACAGCTTGTTTTAAGAGAAAAGGCACTGGTGGAATTCTTTGTAGCTTCTGAATTTTCTATAACTTCTTCTCACATACTCTCCTGAAATAATTTTAATTCCATTAAACATCATTCTTTAAACATCACGTTGTTGACAATATACCATCAAAAATAAATTAACTATGATGTTTATCATTGTTAGAATTCTGATTCAAATAAGCTTTATTAGATACGTGCAACTCTGATAATTTGAACATTTATAATTAGAAATGCATACATAGATTTTTCTTGGTCCCTCAATTTTGTATTAAAGCAATCTAAAAGCATCACAAGTAATATGAGTTTCATTTTTCTTAATTCAAAGATTTTGTTTGAAAAATGTCAGTCGAAAATCTAAATGCGGAAATTTATTATAACTGTAAAAGACAGTATTACCAAGTTGAGGGATTTTTCCTTCAGTGTAGGTATTTTTTTAACTCAAATAGAAATAAGGGAATTCTTTGGAAATTAAGGGATTTTTCAAGTAAAATTTTGAAATTCAAGAATTCAAATTCATTTACTTATGCAGTTCTGCTTGTAACTAAGAATTTCTCCTCAGACACTTCAGCGTTAAATGAAAGTATTACTTCATTAACAGTTTCTGCAGTACACGAGGCCTGTCTAAAAAGCGAACGACCTTAATTTTTGCTGCACAAAGTAGTGATGCTGTGGCAGCGCCACTGTGCACAGTGATTCTTTAAAAAAAAAATTCTAAAATTCACCAGGTGTTTGGAGATGATGCTTGGGGTTAACACAAATTAAACGGTGCTTCAGCCAGTTCAAACATGGCAGCACTTCAGTGGAGAGCGATGAGCATCCTGAGAAGCCAAAAACTGCTCGAAATACTGCTGTTGTTGAGAAAGTGAAAGATCTGATCCTGGGAGATCAATATTTGACCATACGAGGGATTGCTGAACACGGGATCAGTAAAGATTCCGCACATGCAATTTTGTGTGATGACCTGAACATGCAGTGTGGCCACAAAATTTGTGCCAAAGCTTCTGTCAGTAGTTGCACAAAATCTGCTGGACATTTGCAACATTGAACCTGATATGTGAGCTAAGGCTTTCACGGCCAGTGTCTATAAAGTAAAATTATGTTTTCGGGCTTATTGGCCATGGTCGAGTCGATGCATGAACACCTGCCGTTTCGCCTGCCATTCCGACATGCATCATCAGAGGAAGGTGACTTGTGAAAGGGCACTCGTCCGTCTTATACATGATTGGACGAGACTCACCCCTCTCTCCCATTGGCTGCACCCAGCCAATCGTGACCTGCATCAAGTTTTATGTCTGGCTGGCCAGTACTGGTATCCATGCTTTGTGAATGCATGCTGCTTCCTCTGAGGACTTTTCGTTTTTGAGTCATGCTTTCCACAGACTGACATATAGACATACACACACTAGGACCTTTTTCTAGATTCAGGGGCCTGAAAATATATATTTCCAGTGAAAGCTCGACAGAGAATTTTTGGGTGGAATACAATATTTCCTCTATTATACTATACGTAGTAGAGAAAGTAAAATTTGCGTGAATTGTATGTTGAAGGGTAAGAAGAGAAGGATATGTGCATATATCGTGTAAAAGAAAAGCAAGAAGAGAAAACCATGTGAATCTTACGTTGCATAATAAAATGGATGGCAAAGAAACCTTGTGCATGATAAAATACATATACTTGCCATATTTTGCAGTGCTCGGTCATGCAGTTCTGGAGATTAGCAGTTACAGATATGCATACACACACATCCGGTTTCTGTATGTAAATTTTATGAATTATATGTTCAAGGGCGAGTAGAGAACAACATGTGAATGTGTTTTGAAAAGAAAAGTGAGTTGAGAAAATCATGTGAATGTAACATGTTGCTTTTGTGTTTCTATCATACAGAAAATTGTATGAATTGTATATTGAACGAGTAGAGAAACAAGTGTGACTGTCTATTAGACATGTTTATTTCTTTCGGGCTTGTAGGCCGTGGCATTGTAGACACCAACGTTTCACCAAGTACTGCGCTTGGCATCTTCAGGGTAAGAAAGAACCACTCCGTGTACAGAAAGCATGGATACCGGTCTTAGATAAACTTTTAGACACACACAACAGCTGTAATAAAACCCTGCCAACCGATACGAGCCAATCACCACAAGAGTCCGCGCAACAATGCCCCACCCACCCCCGCCATATAAGAGCACCAATGGTCATTAATAGTCGTTACTTCCACATCCCTCCCTCTCTCTCTGCTTCCACATTCGAACTCTGACCAGTGCAGACAATGGATCGTCTTACCCTGAAGATGCCAAGCACAGTACTTGGCGAAACGTTGGTATCTACAATGCCACGACCTACAAGCCCAAAAGAAATAAGCATACCTAACAGTCAGCACACCGGCCGTGAAAGCCTAAGTTTATATAGTGTGATTGCGTTTCATAAAAGCACAATGAGTAGAGAAAACTTTGTGAATGTATTACATTGCATTTCTATTTCAACCATAGAAAATTGTATGAATTGTATGTTGCAGAGCGAGTAGAGTAGAATATATGAATGTATTACATTGCATTTCTATTTCAATCATAGAAAATTGCATTAATTGTATGTTTAAGGACCAGTAAAGAAGGATATGTGAACGTATTATGTAAAAGAGAAGCAAGTAGAGAAAACATGTGAATGAGAATATGTTGCATAGTAAAATGGATAGCATAAAACTTTCTCTGTTGCATGTAACAAGATGTCCTAGACAAAACACACACATTTTAACTAAACCAGCTGACAAGTGACATTTTTACATTGAGCATTTGTTTATAAACACTCAAACAGAGCACACAGTCCCCATTCGCTCAACAATTGTCAAACTAACATTTGTATTGTAAATAAAATTCTGGAAAGAGTAGATAAATTCACTTACCTTGGTTACAAATTATCTTTCCTTGAGAAAATAATAAATATCCCAGACAACATTATTAAATTTAACTGAATTATAGCCATAATTAATAAAATCATGACAGTAGCACCATTTCTCAATACTGATTTTTAAGCACTAACACTCGATATTCACTTTATAAAATGCTATAAGCATTACACCTTGTTCTTAACGGTACTTTTGTAGCAATTACTCTACCCACTAGCCACATGTTGGTGAAACATTTGTAGCAATTGCTATCACTCGGTGTTGCAATGTTATGCTATTGTATTCCCTGACCTAGCTGCAATCAGTTAGTGTGCAGAATCTTTTTAGATTTCATCTATCCTGGGCGCAGTACGGATGAACTACTTTTATGTAAAGTTACAAGTTGCTTTGAGTACTCTTTATTGATGTTAATAAACACTTCTCAGACAGTAATCTTCACACTTTTCATGTTGCTAAATAATCCACTAAATTATGGCACTCATACAAATCAATTTACATCTGATCAACCCTTCCGGTTAATATTCCAATACTATGCGGAACGCTCATAGTGCAGTTCAAACTTCACAAATATCACTTAAGTCGTCGATGATCACACTTATTCATATTTAAATACAAAAGTCAATTTCAAACACTTCTTCCCACCTTTCATCAATTGTAAGAAGACAAAAGAAAGTCAACATAGGCCAGCCATATAACAAATTATTACAGGAGGCTGCCTATACTTCCGATATTATATATTCTAGATACAGAATTGTTGTAGAGGCTTACTGAGAAATACTGCGTCAGTTTCCTGTTTATCTGCATATAATATACTGCCACCATATACAAGCCACACCGCTCAATTTCAAGAAACAAATAGAATACTCTCATATGTTGCACTCATATGACTTTCTCTACTCTTGTACTATTCTTACAAACTCTTATTCCTGTATCTTCAAGTTAATCAAGACAAACATTTGCAGAAATTACCTAATTTTCTCTTAGGTACAAGGGGAATATGGGAATACAGTAGAGTATGAGCGATAAACAACTCGTTTAAACCTGGTCACTATATGAAGGCTTTGAGATTCAGTTCTCTTTGCACGGCGAACAGATAAAAATGAGTAATAACGACCTTCCATTTGAGAAAAGTATAAGTATTGTAACCCTCACACAATTAACAAACAAGGAATATGTCTGAAATGGTTCACTCCACAAAAAATTCCTTTGTACATAACTTGGTTTTAACAAGATCTACATTCTTTGTATCCTACAAAATCTTTTGTATAGAATTTCACATTTTCATCAAGCAGTTATTCTCTCAGATTCCAGGGCAGCAATTATAGCAATTACTTCCAAGTTGTCACCAAAAAACCAAACAATTATAGAATGTTGGAAGATGCTTAGCCATCTAACAGCACTTCAAAAACACCTAGTCTTCCAATGGATACCAGCTCACTGTGGACTGAGTGGTAATGAGAAAGCTAATTTTCTCGCAAAAAAGGGTACCAGCGGTGTACAAAAATCTATAGTTAATTTACCATTTTATGCAGCTAAAACATTAGTCAACTCTGAATTCAAAAAAATTATTGCAAAATATTACTATGAAAAATAAAAGAATAAAAGATGGGAACTACCAAACATTCAAACAGTAATTCCTGAGTATCCTCGAAAAACAGCAGTTGCAACCTTCAGGTTGATTACAGGACATGATTGTCTGGCAAAACATTTAAACAGAATTGGGATATATTCTTCACCACTCTGTCCTCCATGTGATCTGCAAGAGAAAATGGATCGAGACCACCTTCAAATATGCCCGGCCACTTCTAGTGCCCCAGTCATCCAGAGTAAACAGGACTACATGGGCTATAGCCAGAAAATTTAAAATATGTTTCATTTGCCAGAAAAACATCTTAAACATGTGGCACTTTAATCAAAATCATTCAAGCCATAGTTGCAAAACCAACACTTTTTCAGTTTTCCTTTTAAAGGATAGTTTAGGGTGAAGGAATTTTTGTCAAAATCTTCATGTCACATCCTTGAAAGATATTAAACTTAATTGGCAATTTGACTTTTAACCAGATTTTTGTTTTTGAGTTATGCTGTCCACAGACAGACAGACAGACATACATACACACACACACGCGCGCACACAGACCTTTTTCTAAAAATGCTTCTTTTTTTGGACTCAGGGGGCCAAAAAGCATATTTCCAGTGAAACCTCGACATTGAATTTTTGGGTGGAATACAGTACTTCCCCACTTACAATACGAAGTACAGAAAGGAAAAACAATTTGCACAGAAGTATGCTGCACATTGGCTGAGAGGAACAAAATTAGCAGAAATTTACATGCAAGAAGTGCACTGAATTCATGTAGCCAAGATGATGGCTCACATCCTTATCACTATCCATGAAGAAAATGATGGGTACATATGTTTTACATGTATGTACTGTGACTGCTTGTGTAGCGCAGTTAGTAGTGTGCTTGCCTCTGGCGCGGAGGACCTGGGTTTGATCCCCGGTACCAGCATGGGGATTTTATCCCCTCTGGGAGGTCTGGCACGGGGTGCACTCAGCCTCGTTAGGTCCCAGGGGGACCAATTGATGGAGAAGTAGTGGCCCCAGGTCGAGAAGGCTGTATAACTGGCCAGGAGAGCTTGGGGCACTGAACACGTCCCACCCTCCAGTACTGCACCCCACCAATGACGCCTGTAGGGGCAGAGCTGGGGGATGCAGCTGCTGGGTGGCAAGCCTTGGCCCTTCATGGGCTGTTGCGCAAGGGATTTATGTATGTACTGTAGGTCTTGTTTTTTTATTTTGTATTTTATTTTTATTTGTATGTACATAATTTTTTCATTTCATAATACAGTAGATATCTTTTCTTCACATCTTTGAGCATGTTTTCATTCTTTTCACCACTTTACCATATGTTTCCCTGTCAAATTTTGACAGAGTCTGTGTTATCCGAGTTTTTGATTATCTGAGGTACTGTTGGTTCCCTTTACCTCAGATAATCAAGACTCTACTGTACATGTATTTCAAGTTTCTTATTCTGGTCCTCCAGACATTCTGGGGGTTGTGAGAGAGCGATGTGACCGCCAAAACATAAAAATATGGTGCTCTCTAAAAAGCGGTTACTATACTGCTATTGCTCTCTTCAATATATTAAATATTGGAGAGCAAGAGGATTAATGACTTCATTGTCAGAAATCCAGCATTAGCTAACAACAACATGTATATATGTACATCTGAATTTCTGTGTGTCTATTGGCCGGAGCCTGACTACGGGAAGAAAGTAGTGGATCTTATCAACCGCTGGCTAGGAATAAATATTGCGACATCAGTAGTCTAGCTTCAGGGGTCGCCTGTTGGTCACATCATGCAGCAGGCAAAGAAGAAGCATCGCTCCTGATTGGCGCTAACCATCACCTCTACTGGTTGTGTTTTACACTATACCCCTGATCATGACTGACAAGTACTTGATCAGCGAGTAGGATAAAAAGGCCACAGCCAACAGTCTTTGACTGATTAAAGGTCCAGCCTTCTTTTATCAGAGCATGCCAGCACTCGCCAAACTTTACAATGACTGATCCACGCAGTGTAGCCTTGTGCTACTACGTTAATGGTGGCAACATGACGCTTTTCCTTGATAACCCCTACTCATCAACCCTGTATAGTAATCTTACAACTGACTCCAATACGTGCAACACATGGAGGACAGTATTCCACAGCTACTGGCTTCAAACTCCAATGGAAGCAAAAACAATATTGTCTCTGAAGAGTTTAAAAAGGTGCTATGCCACCGAGCTAGAACTCATGCTATACTGGACATAATGAAAAACCAAAATCAACACCAAGTTGCCATGCATGGAGGAACACACAGCTGCAAGTGTAAAACTGTTTCCAAAACTTGAACAAAGTCCGAGAGGAGTCTCAAGCAGAACCTGGCTCCTCTAACTGTAAAAAGTGCTGTTGCACTGTGCCAACTGAAAGAGTTATAGAAATGGAGATTGCGGTGGCTGACCAGGCTAGGCATACGTCCAAGGCACCTCCGCCCATCTTCCTTCGTATTCCTGATGATGCTAGGAAGGTTGGACATCACAGTGACTGACCAGCCTAGGCATACGTCCAAGGCAGCTCCGCCCATCTTCCTTCATATTCCTGATGATGCTAGGAAAGTTGGGCATCACAGTGGCTGACCAGCCAAGGCATACGTCCAAGGCAGCTCCGCCCATCTTCCTTCATATTCCTGATGATGCTAGGAAGGTTGGACATCACAGTGTCTGACCAGCCTAGGCATACGTCCAAGGCACCTCCGCCCATCTTCCTTCATATTCCTGATGATGCTAGGAAGGTTGGACATCACAGTGACTGACCAGCCTAGGCATACGTCCAAGGCAGCTCCGCCCATCTTCCTTCATATTCCTGATGATGCTAGGAAAGTTGGGCATCACAGTGTCTGACCAGCCTAGGCATACGTCCAAGGCAGCTCCGCCCATCTTCCTTCATATTCCTGATGATGCTAGGAAAGTTGGGACATCACAGTGGCTAACCAGCCTAGGCATACGTCCAAGGCAGCTCCGCCCATCTTCCTTCATATTCCTGATGATGCTAGGAAAGTTGGGCATCACAGTGTCTGACCAGCCTAGGCATACGTCCAAGGCAGCTCCGCCCATCTTCCTTCATATTCCTGATGATGCTAGGAAGGTTGGACATCACAGTGGCTAACCAGCCTAGGCATACGTCCAAGGCACCTCCGCCCATCTTCCTTCATATTCCTGATGATGCTAGGAAGGTTGGACATCACAGTGGCTGACCAGCCTAGGCATACGTCCAAGGCACCTCCGCCCATCTTCCTTCATATTCCTGATGATGCTAGGAAGGTTGGACATCACAGTGGCTAACCAGCCTAGGCATACGTCCAAGGCACCTCCGCCCATCTTCCTTCATATTCCTGATGATGCTAGGAAAGTTGGACATCGCGGTGGCTTACCAGCCTAGGCATACGTCCAAGGCACCTCCGCCCATCTTCCTTCATATTCCTGATGATGCTAGGAAGGTTGGACATCACAGTGTCTGACCA
Organism: Tenodera sinensis; assembly: GCA_030765045.1. Lineage (NCBI taxonomy): Eukaryota > Metazoa > Arthropoda > Insecta > Mantodea > Mantidae > Tenodera > Tenodera sinensis. The sequence goes on along the minus strand of CM060974.1, from coordinate 78,534,551 downwards.
GCCAAGGCATACGTCCAAGGCACCTCCGCCCATCTTCCTTCATATTCCTGATGATGCTAGGAAAGTTGGGCATCACAGTGTCTGACCAGCCTAGGCATACGTCCAAGGCAGCTCCGCCCATCTTCCTTCATATTCCTGATGATGCTAGGAAGGTTGGACATCACAGTGGCTAACCAGCCTAAGCATACGTCCAAGGCAGCTCCGCCCATCTTCCTTCATATTCCTGATGATGCTAGGAAGGTTGGACATCACAGTGTCTGACCAGCCAAGGCATACGTCCAAGGCAGCTCCGCCCATCTTCCTTCATATTCCTGATGATGCTAGGAAGGTTGGACATCACAGTGGCTAACCAGCCTAAGCATACGTCCAAGGCAGCTCCGCCCATCTTCCTTCATATTCCTGATGATGCTAGGAAGGTTGGACATCACAGTGTCTGACCAGCCAAGGCATACGTCCAAGGCAGCTCCGCCCATCTTCCTTCATATTCCTGATGATGCTAGGAAGGTTGGACATCACAGTGGCTAACCAGCCTAAGCATACGTCCAAGGCAGCTCCGCCCATCTTCCTTCATATTCCTGATGATGCTAGGAAGGTTGGACATCACAGTGTCTGACCAGCCAACGCATACGTCCAAGGCAGCTCCGCCCATCTTCCTTCATATTCCTGATGATGCTAGGAAGGTTGGACATCACGGTGGTTGACCAGGCTAGGCATACGTCCAAGGCAGCTCCGCCCATCTTCCTTCATATTCCTGATGATGCTAGGAAGGTTGGACATCACAGTGGTTGACCAGCCTAGGCATACGTCCAAGGCACCTCCGCCCATCTTCCTTCGTATTCCTGATGATGCTAGGAAGGTTGGACATCACAGTGTCTGACCAGCCAACGCATACGTCCAAGGCACCTCCGCCCATCTTCCTTCGTATTCCTGATGATGCTAGGAAGGTTGGACATCACGGTGGTTGACCAGGCTAGGCATACGTCCAAGGCAGCTCCGCCCATCTTCCTTCATATTCCTGATGATGCTAGGAAAGTTGGACATCACAGTGGTTGACCAGCCTAGGCATACGTCCAAGGCAGCTCCGCCCATCTTCCTTCATATTCCTGATGATGCTAGGAAGGTTGGACATCACAGTGGCTAACCAGCCTAGGCATACGTCCAAGGCAGCTCCGCCCATCTTCCTTCATATTCCTGATGATGCTAGGAAGGTTGGACATCACAGTGGCTAACCAGCCTAGGCATACGTCCAAGGCAGCTCCGCCCATCTTCCTTCATATTCCTGATGATGCTAGGAAGGTTGGACATCACAGTGACTGACCAGCCTAGGCATACGTCCAAGGCACCTCCGCCCATCTTCCTTCATATTCCTGATGATGCTAGGAAAGTTGGGACATCACAGTGGCTAACCAGCCTAGGCATACGTCCAAGGCAGCTCCGCCCATCTTCCTTCATATTCCTGATGATGCTAGGAAGGTTGGACATCACAGTGGTTGACCAGCCTAGGCATACGTCCAAGGCAGCTCCGCCCATCTTCCTTCATATTCCTGATGATGCTAGGAAGGTTGGACATCGCGGTGGTTGACCAGCCTAGGCATACGTCCAAGGCACCTCCGCCCATCTTCCTTCATATTCCTGATGATGCTAGGAAGGTTGGACATCACAGTGGCTGACCAGCCTAGGCATACGTCCAAGGCACCTCCGCCCATCTTCCTTCATATTCCTGATGATGCTAGGAAAGTTGGGACATCACAGTGGTTGACCAGCCTAGGCATACGTCCAAGGCAGCTCCGCCCATCTTCCTTCATATTCCTGATGATGCTAGGAAAGTTGGGACATCACAGTGGTTGACCAGGCTAGGCATACGTCCAAGGCACCTCCGCCCATCTTCCTTCATATTCCTGATGATGCTAGGAAAGTTGGGACATCACAGTGGCTAACCAGCCTAGGCATACGTCCAAGGCAGCTCCGCCCATCTTCCTTCATATTCCTGATGATGCTAGGAAAGTTGGACATCACAGTGGTTGACCAGCCTAGGCATACGTCCAAGGCAGCTCCGCCCATCTTCCTTCATATTCCTGATGATGCTAGGAAAGTTGGGACATCACAGTGGTTGACCAGGCTAGGCATACGTCCAAGGCACCTCCGCCCATCTTCCTTCATATTCCTGATGATGCTAGGAAAGTTGGGACATCACAGTGGTTGACCAGCCTAGGCATACGTCCAAGGCAGCTCCGCCCATCTTCCTTCGTATTCCTGATGATGCAAGGAAGGTTGGACATCACAGTGGTTGACCAGACTAGGCATACGTCCAAGGCAGCTCCGCCCATCTTCCTTCATATTCCTGATGATGCTAGGAAAGTTGGGCATCACAGTGGCTGACCAGCCTAAGCATACGTCCAAGGCAGCTCCGCCCATCTTCCTTCGTATTCCTGATGATGCAAGGAAGGTTGGACATCACAGTGGTTGACCAGGCTAGGCATACGTCCAAGGCAGCTCCGCCCATCTTCCTTCGTATTCCTGATGATGCAAGGAAGGTTGGACATCGCGGTGGTTGACCAGGCTAGGCATACGTCCAAGGCAGCTCCGCCCATCTTCCTTCGTATTCCTGATGATGCTAGGAAGGTTGGACATCACAGTGGTTGACCAGGCTAGGCATACGTCCAAGGCACCTCCGCCCATCTTCCTTCATATTCCTGATGATGCTAGGAAGGTTGGGACATCACAGTGGTTGACCAGGCTAGGCATACGTCCAAGGCAGCTCCGCCCATCTTCCTTCATATTCCTGATGATGCAAGGAAAGTTGGGACATCACAGTGGTTAACCAGCCTAGGCATACGTCCAAGGCAGCTCCGCCCATCTTCCTTCATATTCCTGATGATGCAAGGAAAGTTGGGACATCACAGTGGTTAACCAGCCTAGGCATACGTCCAAGGCAGCTCCGCCCATCTTCCTTCATATTCCTGATGATGCAAGGAAAGTTGGGACATCACAGTGGTTAACCAGCCTAGGCATACGTCCAAGGCAGCTCCGCCCATCTTCCTTCATATTCCTGATGATGCAAGGAAAGTTGGGACATCACAGTGGTTAACCAGCCTAGGCATACGTCCAAGGCAGCTCCACCCATCTTCCTTCATATTCCTGATGATGCTAGGAAAGTTGGGCATCACAGTGTCTGACCAGCCTAGGCATACGTCCAAGGCAGCTCCGCCCATCTTCCTTCATATTCCTGATGATGCTAGGAAGGTTGGACATCACAGTGGTTGACCAGGCTAGGCATACGTCCAAGGCAGCTCCGCCCATCTTCCTTCATATTCCTGATGATGCTAGGAAGGTTGGACATCACAGTGGTTGACCAGGCTAGGCATACGTCCAAGGCACCTCCGCCCATCTTCCTTCATATTCCTGATGATGCTAGGAAGGTTGGACATCACAGTGGTTGACCAGGCTAGGTATACGTCCAAGGCAGCTCCGCCCATCTTCCTTCATATTCCTGATGATGCAAGGAAAGTTGGGACATCACAGTGGTTGACCAGGCTAGGCATACGTCCAAGGCACCTCCGCCCATCTTCCTTCATATTCCTGATGATGCAAGGAAGGTTGGACATCACAGTGGCTGACCAGCCTAGGCATACGTCCAAGGCACCTCCGCCCATCTTCCTTCATATTCCTGATGATGCTAGGAAGGTTGGACATCACAGTGGTTGACCAGACTAGGCATACGTCCAAGGCAGCTCCGCCCATCTTCCTTCATATTCCTGATGATGCTAGGAAAGTTGGGCATCACAGTGTCTGACCAGCCTAGGCATACGTCCAAGGCAGCTCTGCCCATCTTCCTTCATATTCCTGATGATGCTAGGAAAGTTGGACATCACAGTGACTAACCAGCCTAGGCATACGTCCAAGGCAGCTCCGCCCATCTTCCTTCATATTCCTGATGATGCTAGGAAAGTTGGGCATCACAGTGTCTGACCAGCCTAGGCATACGTCCAAGGCACCTCCGCCCATCTTCCTTCATATTCCTGATGATGCTAGGAAAGTTGGGCATCACAGTGTCTGACCAGCCTAGGCATACGTCCAAGGCAGCTCCGCCCATCTTCCTTCATATTCCTGATGATGCTAGGAAAGTTGGGACATCACAGTGGTTGACCAGGCTAGGCATACGTCCAAGGCAGCTCCGCCCATCTTCCTTCATATTCCTGATGATGCTAGGAAAGTTGGACATCACAGTGGTTGACCAGCCTAGGCATACGTCCAAGGCACCTCCGCCCATCTTCCTTCATATTCCTGATGATGCTAGGAAGGTTGGACATCGCTGTGGTTGACCAGGCTAGGCATACGTCCAAGGCACCTCCGCCCATCTTCCTTCATATTCCTGATGATGCTAGGAAGGTTGGACATCGCTGTGGTTGACCAGCCTAGGCATACGTCCAAGGCACCTCCGCCCATCTTCCTTCATATTCCTGATGATGCTAGGAAGGTTGGACATCACAGTGGTTGACCAGACTAGGCATACGTCCAAGGCAGCTCCGCCCATCTTCCTTCATATTCCTGATGATGCTAGGAAAGTTGGGCATCACAGTGTCTGACCAGCCTAGGCATACGTCCAAGGCAGCTCTGCCCATCTTCCTTCATATTCCTGATGATGCTAGGAAAGTTGGGCATCACAGTGTCTGACCAGCCTAGGCATACGTCCAAGGCAGCTCCGCCCATCTTCCTTCATATTCCTGATGATGCAAGGAAGGTTGGACATCACAGTGGCTGACCAGCCTAGGCATACGTCCAAGGCAGCTCCGCCCATCTTCCTTCATATTCCTGATGATGCTAGGAAAGTTGGGCATCACAGTGTCTGACCAGCCTAGGCATACGTCCAAGGCAGCTCCGCCCATCTTCCTTCATATTCCTGATGATGCAAGGAAGGTTGGACATCACAGTGGCTGACCAGCCTAGGCATACGTCCAAGGCAGCTCCGCCCATCTTCCTTCATATTCCTGATGATGCAAGGAAGGTTGGACATCACAGTGGCTGAGCAGACTAGGCATACGTCCAAGGCACCTCCGCCCATCTTCCTTCATATTCCTGATGATGCAAGGAAGGTTGCACATCACAGTGGCTGACCAGACTAGGCATACGTCCAAGGCACCTCCGCCCATCTTCCTTCATATTCCTGATGATGCTAGGAAGGTTGGACATCACGGTGGCTGACCAGCCTAGGCATACGTCCAAGGCACCTCCGCCCATCTTCCTTCATATTCCTGATGATGCAAGGAAGGTTGGACATCGCGGTGGTTGACCAGCCTAGGCATACGTCCAAGGCACCTCCGCCCATCTTCCTTCATATTCCTGATGATGCTAGGAAGGTTGGACATCACAGTGGCTAACCAGCCTAGGCATACGTCCAAGGCAGCTCCACCCATCTTCCTTCATATTCCTGATGATGCAAGGAAGGTTGGACATCGCGGTGGTTGACCAGGCTAGGCATACGTCCAAGGAAGCTCCATCCATCTTCCTTCATATTCCTGATGATGCTAGGAAAGTTGGGACATCACAGTGGCTAACCAGCCTAGGCATACGTCCAAGGCAGCTCCGCCCATCTTCCTTCATATTCCTGATGATGCTAGGAAGGTTGGACATCGCGGTGGTTGACCAGCCTAGGCATACGTCCAAGGCACCTCCGCCCATCTTCCTTCATATTCCTGATGATGCTAGGAAGGTTGGACATCACAGTGGCTAACCAGCCTAGGCATACGTCCAAGGCAGCTCCACCCATCTTCCTTCATATTCCTGATGATGCTAGGAAAGTTGGGCATCACAGTGACTGACCAGCCTAGGCATACGTCCAAGGCAGCTCTGCCCATCTTCCTTCATATTCCTGATGATGCTAGGAAAGTTGGGCATCACAGTGTCTGACCAGCCTAGGCATACGTCCAAGGCAGCTCCGCCCATCTTCCTTCATATTCCTGATGATGCTAGGAAGGTTGGACATCACAGTGGTTGACCAGACTAGGCATACGTCCAAGGCAGCTCCGCCCATCTTCCTTCATATTCCTGATGATGCTAGGAAAGTTGGGCATCACAGTGTCTGACCAGCCTAGGCATACGTCCAAGGCAGCTCTGCCCATCTTCCTTCATATTCCTGATGATGCTAGGAAAGTTGGGCATCACAGTGTCTGACCAGCCTAGGCATACGTCCAAGGCAGCTCCGCCCATCTTCCTTCATATTCCTGATGATGCAAGGAAGGTTGGACATCACAGTGGCTGACCAGCCTAGGCATACGTCCAAGGCAGCTCCGCCCATCTTCCTTCATATTCCTGATGATGCTAGGAAAGTTGGGCATCACAGTGTCTGACCAGCCTAGGCATACGTCCAAGGCAGCTCCGCCCATCTTCCTTCATATTCCTGATGATGCTAGGAAAGTTGGGACATCACAGTGTCTGACCAGCCTAGGCATACGTCCAAGGCACCTCCGCCCATCTTCCTTCATATTCCTGATGATGCTAGGAAAGTTGGGCATCACAGTGTCTGACCAGCCTAGGCATACGTCCAAGGCAGCTCCGCCCATCTTCCTTCATATTCCTGATGATGCAAGGAAGGTTGGACATCACAGTGGCTGACCAGCCTAGGCATACGTCCAAGGCAGCTCCGCCCATCTTCCTTCATATTCCTGATGATGCAAGGAAGGTTGGACATCACAGTGGCTGAGCAGACTAGGCATACGTCCAAGGCACCTCCGCCCATCTTCCTTCATATTCCTGATGATGCAAGGAAGGTTGCACATCACAGTGGCTGACCAGACTAGGCATACGTCCAAGGCACCTCCGCCCATCTTCCTTCATATTCCTGATGATGCTAGGAAGGTTGGACATCGCGGTGGTTGACCAGGCTAGGCATACGTCCAAGGCAGCTCCGCCCATCTTCCTTCATATTCCTGATGATGCTAGGAAGGTTGGACATCACGGTGGCTGACCAGCCTAGGCATACGTCCAAGGCACCTCCGCCCATCTTCCTTCATATTCCTGATGATGCAAGGAAGGTTGGACATCGCGGTGGTTGACCAGCCTAGGCATACGTCCAAGGCACCTCCGCCCATCTTCCTTCATATTCCTGATGATGCTAGGAAGGTTGGACATCACAGTGGCTAACCAGCCTAGGCATACGTCCAAGGCAGCTCCACCCATCTTCCTTCATATTCCTGATGATGCAAGGAAGGTTGGACATCGCGGTGGTTGACCAGGCTAGGCATACGTCCAAGGAAGCTCCATCCATCTTCCTTCATATTCCTGATGATGCTAGGAAAGTTGGGACATCACAGTGTCTGACCAGCCTAGGCATACGTCCAAGGCAGCTCCATCCATCTTCCTTCATATTCCTGATGATGCAAGGAAGGTTGGACATCACAGTGGCTAACCAGCCTAGGCATACGTCCAAGGCAGCTCCGCCCATCTTCCTTCATATTCCTGATGATGCTAGGAAGGTTGGACATCACAGTGGCTAACCAGCCTAAGCATACGTCCAAGGCAGCTCCACCCATCTTCCTTCGTATTCCTGATGATGCAAGGAAGGTTGGACATCGCGGTGGTTGACCAGGCTAGGCATACGTCCAAGGCAGCTCCGCCCATCTTCCTTCATATTCCTGATGATGCTAGGAAAGTTGGGACATCACAGTGACTGACCAGCCTAGGCATATGTCCAAGGCAGCTCCGCCCATCTTCCTTAGTATTCCTGATGATGCTAGGAAGGTTGGACATCACAGTGGCTGACCAGCCAACGCATACGTCCAAGGCACCTCCGCTCATCTTCCTTCATATTCTTGATGATGCTAGGAAGGTCATATACCACTTCCGGGAGGCAAAAGAACCTCTTTTTACAATGCAAAATGCACACCAAACAGTGTCAATTCAGATAACCTCCCCAAAAGCCCATAGGCATGTTCGCCACTTTCTGGAGGCAGAAAAGACAGAATTTATTGCCACTCCTTTAGCCGAAGAAAAATGCCTGCACGTGCCACAGTACATAACAACAGAAGAGATTTCTGGCCATCTGAAAAATAAAAGATACCCAGTGATCAACATAGCCCAGCTCCGTGCAATCCAAGGACTCTATAAAGGCCCCCTGATGAAACATCAGAGTGGCATTGGGAAAACCTCCCATCCCTGAGGGGATATACCAGGAAAACCCAACATTTTCTGCATTTGTTAAAGTTGAGGTCTAGACCTCAACATTGCACAAACTGTCAACAATTCACCCATGGAGCTGCAGGGTGCAACCTTTCTCCTGTGTGTGCTTTTGGTGGAGAAAAGGGCCATGACAAGAATGCATATTCCAAATGCCTAGTAGAAGGGGCACAGCCCACATGTGCAAACTGTGGTGATGCCCACTCCTGCCACTACACCAAATGCACAATTTGGCAGGAAGCGAGCTACAAGATGGAGTATTGCAAGAAATGAACACTGTCTTGAGTTGACATCGCCCCTAGTGTTCCAAACCCCAGTGGTCTTCACAAGGAGGCCTTCCATGGAACTAGGCACCTTGGCTAACCATCTCGCCAGTCACTGAACTTCCCATCCTACGCTGCTGCAGCTGTCTCCACCAACCAGCAGCCCATTGTAAACCAAGTTACTGAGTCTCACACAATGACCCCTCCTCCTAGAAATGCAGCACCACCAGCCTCACCCAAGACACCCGAAAAATCCCTCTTTGGTGGCACAACGCCTAACTAGACCAATGGTGCAGAACCCCCAGTACCCGACTAACCAATGCAAACTATAAAGTCTCTGGGCATATAACACCATCTGCCAACTCTCCTGCAGATCATACAGCTACGAGGAGGTGGATACGGCTTTTTACGAAGCCATCGCTCGTATTCCAGGTCACCTCCGCATTCAGTTTGCTGCTACCCTGGCAGAAGCGCTGCAGTCGTGCTCACCCACACTTATAGCGGACACAGTGCTTATCTTTACTTTCTGCAGTTGCCATGGCTAGTATGTCCAACTTAAAGCCAGATTTCTCCAAACTTAGCATGTTTCTGGAATGCAAATGGGCTGTGGTCCAGGCGAGAGAGGAGCTAACAGACTTTCTGGCGATGCATAAAGTTCAGGATTCAGGTACTACTAGTACAGGAAACACACCTGCAACCAAGTCCCCAGTGCCAAACATAGCCGTAGGTGACAACAACAGTAATCACTTAAATTAGAACTGCACCTGCATATCTCACCAGGTCAAAAGCTAAACACAGTTGACCTAAAGAGCCGTCACCAACTCACCTACCATCCACTATGGTGACCGCAGACCTCCTGATTGGCTTGATATAGTGTGCGACCTTGTCTAATCCTTTACACAGTACCAGCTCTCTCCTCTGATCACTACCCTGTCCTATCCCCTTTACAACATGGCCTGTATATAAATTGTCACGGCCCATCCCCTCCCCTTGGAACCATAAATTGAAATGAGTTCACCAATATATTAAACTAAGTCCAGCCACGCCTTGACCCCTGTAACATATCCCAGGAAGTGGAACTCTATGGTTAACAACACGATGGAGGCCCTAGTGGCTGCAATCAAAAGCGCATCACCAAAGCCAACACTGCCACAGAGAATAAGGGCCCTCATACAGAACAAAAACAGAGCCAGGAGACATTACCAGTTCTCCAGGTCCCTGAAGGACAAAGCTATATATCGCCATTTACAGGAGGAACTCAAGGACGAGCTCTGACAGCGCTCAAACCACAAGTGGGAGTTCTACCTTTCCCACCTAAAACCGGAGGATGGTTTTTCTATGGCAGACTACCAAAGCATTCATGGGTATTCCACAACAAAACCCACTCCTTTGACACAGCCAGGTGACAGCCCAGAGATGAGAAAAAGCCGAACTGCAAGCTCAGTTTCTGGAAACATCGTTTAAGGTGACATACCCAGCTGATCATAATCACATACACCAGGTCCAATCCGAGCCCATAAACTTCCTCAAGCATCCTCATTCTGACCTTGAGAAAACGTCTGTGCAGATATCAGGGTACATCCGCAAACTTGCACCCCTCAAGGCCCCTGGATTTGATGGCATCACAAAAGCTGCTCTCGAAGCCCTACTGCCTACCTGGCTTAAGTTCCTGGTCCACCTTTTCAATGGAATACTTCAAACTTTGCACTTTCCTCAAGCCTGGAAGAATGCGAAAATGATTACCATCTGTAAGCTGGGAAAGGACTCTTCCTCTCGAGAGAGCTATAGGCCAATCAGCCTACTTCCCGTTATAAGCAAGCTCTTTGAAAATGTGGTCCAGGCATGATTAAGACATACCCTGGACAGGCACAACATAATCAGACCTGAGCAGTTTGGCTTCTGAAAACCACATTCCACTGTCTACCAACTTCTCCAGTATACATAGCATTCCACTGTCTACCAACTTCTCTCTCCAGCTAGTAGACAAGGTATACACCACATTCCACTATCTACCAACTTCTCCGGCTGGTAGACAAGGTATACACCGCACTCAACAGGCATCATTACATCTCAGGCCTAATGATGGACGTAACAAGGGCATTCAACAGCGTGTGGCATGAGGGACTCCTCACCTATCAAGTTGCACCCTACCTCACCCACCTCTTGCAGTCCATCTACAGGGAAGAACCTTTTCTGTTGCTTACGAGGATGCAACTTCCTCCTCCCATTCGTGCTGAGGTACCCCAAGGCAGTGCACTTGGCCTCACGCTGTTCCTTCTCTATATTAACACCCTCCCACATTGCCACGATGCTCTCTCTATTTATTCGCTGCCAGTTACGCATCCATCCACAAAAGGGCCAGGCTATAACTTTTGGCTGTCGTTCAATGGAAGATGTTGCACCTATCCACCTGGCGAGTGAAGATGTGCCCTGGTCTACATCAATAAAATACCTGGGTGTTACCCTAGGCGTCAAACTGACATGGAAGATGTCAGCAACCGGGTAAATAAGAGAATGGTGATGCTACACCCGCTGTACAGCAGGAAATTCCAACTATCCCTGGAGAACAAACTACTGTTGCTTAAACAAGTCCTTCGACCTGCCAGGTCTGGGGAGTTGCAGCACAAAGTCACCTCGGCAGCTGGAAGTATTTCAATGCCGCTACCTAAGAACAGCAACTAGCTCTCCTTGAGACATCCCTGACGTACAATTCAAAAGGAGCTCCACTTTCCCTCCATCAAAGAATACATTTTCATCCTTTTGCAACCTTTTTTCACAATCTGCCCTTCAGTTTCAACCAACTGATCTGGAGACGGGGAGTATGACAGACCCCAGAGAATGATATAATAGACCAAGACCTGTCCTAAGCAACACAAAAAAAAAATCCCATAACCTTCATGCAACCTAAAACGACATATTAACAGGAAAAAAAAAAAACACTTTTACACAAACACAAACCACCCTATATTGTTGTCTCCTACTATAAAACTTTCACGGTCAGTAGAGGGCCTTACCCTGACCTGGCAAGAACCGGGCACGGTCAGCAAGATCTTTTGCAACTACAACCTACCAGTGCCTATCACCGTCGCCGCCATCATGTAGCTTCAGTTCCCCTGAGGATGGTGGCAGAGTTAGTCGCTGAAAGCTTGGGCAGTTACCCAAATTTGACCTGGCTGTTAGTCCGAGAAACTATCATTAGTGATGTATCATATGTTTACAGTAGGTAAATACATTTTACATGTAACTAAAACTAAATTTCTGCTAATTTTTCTCTTCTCAATTGGTATGCAACTTATTTTCAAACAAAATATTTTTTATTTCTTCTTTCAAATTTAGCGGTGCAGCTTAAGTGCTGTAGTGGCTTATTTTCAGACCCCAATATGGAATGTGTAGTATAGTGTGTGAAAGGTCAAGCAAGGAGAAGACATGGGGGGGGGGGGGGAGCAATAGAATTGGAAGGCATCAATTACTTTTCCTTTCCCCACCCATATACCAGTGATAAAACAACAAGTTTTTATTTACATTCTCTCAATCACATTAGTTGCTGTTTTGCGAAGTATCAACTTAACAAATGACAAATAGAACAGCATCATTTCAGCAACAGATTTTTATAAAAAATTCTCATAGACAATAGTGATGTAAAACTGTGCTAAGAGTATCCTATAGAATAGTGGCCTCGCACATTCCATTATCTTCAATTGCTGCTACGCGTGGATGATGTGAACGTTGCCAACCATGCAACTCTCAAATCTGCACAAGCACGTAAATACTGACAACCACAGGAAACATAAAGGTCATTGTTTACAAAATCGACCGCTCGAGAAAACGAATGAAACATAGCGCAATGGATGCAGTTTTTATTGTTGATTACGATTTTGAAAGTCGTATTGTGCGCTGAAGCTTCGTCTTTGATATATGAGCAAATTCCGTACCTATGATGCAGCAAGTTTTTTTCGCTTATGTGGCGGATATTTAGCAAATGTTTATAAACGAGTTGAAATTGTTGTTGCTGATTACGATTTTGAAAGTTTTATTTGGCGGTTTTCGTTTTCGTTTTGCCCGTGTTAGGTTAGGTTAGGTTTAGTGTGTATATGAGTGGGGTAACAGGGTCCTGTGTTATCGAAATATTTACAATTTGGGCAGTGTTTATGCAATAATTTCAACGTAAATGCATTAAGCAATCATTCTACCATATATTATACTCGTTTATAAACATTTATTTGCTAAATATACGCCGCATAAGCGAAATAAAACCACTGCATCGCACGTACGAAATTTGCTCATACATAAAAAACGAAGCTTGAGCGCAAAATAGAACTTTCAAAATCGTAATCAGCAATAAAAACTGCATCCATTGCACTATATTTCATTCGTTTTCTCGAGCGGCCGATTTTGTAAACATTTACCAACATAAATAACAAAAAAGCCATGTGCTAGTTATTAAAGCACCACATAAACAGTTTTCTCTGCAACAGTATAGCTTCAGATATTAAAGTGTCTTCATTGCCTATGAATTAATGTGAATTTTTACTCACCTTAACAACAAAACAATTCCTTTATATGAACCTCCTGTTTCGCCTTAATGAACCCTCTTTCCCTTTAGACTTTTAAAATACAATTGAATACCAGAGTGCAACAAGAGCGTTTGTGGGAAAATACCATGTTGAGATAAATGGTCTCAAAAGTTTTTAAAGTGTAGGAATCATTTAAAAAACACTAATTCACTGAGAGAGATTTATTATCAAGAATATTCCTGTACAGATAGTTGAATGAAGAATACAATGCATTTACGTAATAACAGCATCAGCCATTTAACGCTCTTAGTTCACCCAGCTACTCAATCATCATATTGCACCCTAAAATTCAGTTGGGAACTTTCCTCAATAAATGAATTATTTATTGCAGAACAGTAAATACAAAAGGACATTGTGAAGGCACATAACCTCAAAATGAAATGAAACAAAAAAGCGGATAAAAATAAAATGTGGCCTCATTGAGATTTAACTGTCTCCAGTTCTTAACACTATGCACTTTCATTGTGCAGTGAAAATGCCTTTATGTAATCATGTGTCCCCACTTTCGTGATAGCTAATCTAACCTAACCTCACATCTAACTATGAATATATTAATAATGGGCTGCAATACATAGAATCATAGTTTTCTTAAAACTGCTTATAAATCGATAATCTAACCTAACCTCACATCTAACTATGAATAAATTAATAAAGAATGGGCTGTAATACATCGGATCATAGTTTTCTTGAAACTGCTTATATACAGCACTGCATATGGTTAAAATAAATGACGGGATAACAGGGTACAGAAACATGCACTAGAATTACTACATTTGTTTGTATTTTACCACACACCAAATACTTGCATGTACCAAATACATAGAAAATTAACATAGGTTATATACCTAGTTCTTTGGGTAGAAAGGTATATCAATTTATAACATAAAAATAATGTCTACCTATGAAAAACTGCATGGTGCTAATCACTGAAAACATTTCTGAATACGAAATAAACTACTTCTAAGACAATTTAAGACACTACTTTACGAAGCTAAGATATAGGTAACTGTAATCTGTACACTAACCTCCGTAACTCTTTCTATCAAATTTTCAAAGTTTGGGAGCATGATAAAACATAAAAAAGGAACTATAGTTTTGCTGTAAGTAATCCTTTAAACAAAAATGAGCACTGAGTTAAAATTAAGTTTGCTTTTAACTGAAGAATTCGAAGAAGTATGTTCAACATAGTATCAAAAATCGGGAGCCATTTTCTGATCTTCTTAACACTTACCAAATATACTTTTTCTGCTAACTTTAAAGAAGAGTTATCCTCTTCTTATGTTGCCTGTCACTTTATAATCACACACATTTCTTTCACACTTACATCCAATAGAATTTCAGTCACAAATCAAAAAGTTATTAATCCTTGAACAACATTGAGAATACATTCCCACAATTGACACTGTGCGCTTCCCTTTCGCGCATTTGTCAATGAAAACGCAGCACCAAAATTGTGCAAAGTGAAATTCATTTGTACCAAACTGATTATGGGTTTTGGAGAAAATGAGGTGTAGTGTTGCTTATATATCTACTTGGGTTGTATATCATACGAACGGTCATTTAATCACACTCAACAAATATTGTCAACACCCATCGTTTTAATGTCGCTAAACAAACAGCGGCGACTGGAGGTTACAGTTTGCCATCTATTGACCTGAGCGATAACCAGTAGTATTGAGCTCGCCGCACGGTCAAGTTCAAACAGAAGTTCACATGCACAGAGCGCAGTGGCTCGAAATCTTATATCATATAATACAAAATTAAAAGATAATAAAGCATATCTCAGTAAAATAAGCTCCTAAAATATCAGTCGTCAATATTTTCATTTTAGAATGTAAAGTTCTCCCAATAGGCACGTATGCGGAAATGGGTGGGGCACGCTCCATGTGCTGTGCTTAACCCCGAATCGTTTAGTTCAGAAACCCGGCAGGCGATATTTTCTTTCATTTATGAAAACGGTATCTCAAATTGAACGCAAAATAAATCAGATAAAAATTAGGTTACTGGTTTAAACAAATCAGTATCACATTTAATATGTTATCACGCAAAATATTCATTTTTTACTCAAAATAAAAAAAAAAGTTTATCTTCGTTTTCTAAAGTTCAAAAATCTGATGTGTTGCACTCACATTACTTTCTCTACTCTTGTACTTACCATTCTTACAAACTCTTATTCCTATATCTTCTTCGTGTTAGTTAAGATAAACATTTGCAGAAATTCTCTTATTGCTTATTTCCTTGTAGGTACAAGGGAAATATGGGAAACAGTAGACTTTCCGCGATAGTCAAATCTTTAAAAGCTTTTAAATTCGTTCTCTTTGCACGGTTAACATGTGAAACAATGAATAACGATGTTCCATTTGACAGAAATGTAAGTTCTCCAAAATGCACACAAATAACAAGGCATATCTCCGAAATAGCTCACTCTACAAAAAAATTTATTCAGACACAAATTGTGTATTTTAGCAAGATCTACATTTTTTGCACAGTAAGATTTTGTCTATCTCTTAGGGTTTTACCAGTTATGCAAAAGTCATCCAGAGTAAATACGAGTATATGGCCAGAAAATCCAAGATATGCATTTCATTTGTCATAAAAATATCTCAAACATACGGAATTTAGTCAAAACCGTTAGAGCCATTTTCAAGAAAATCAAAATTGTCGAAAAATTTTTCATGGAAAGGGTAGTTTAGCGTGAAGCAATTTTCTTCAAAATCTTCGTGTCGTATTCTTGAAAGATATTAAACTTAAATACGAGCGTTGGTTTTTAACCGACTTTTCGTTTTTGAGTTATGCTGTCCACTGACTGACTGACTGACTGACTCACTGACTGACTGGCTCACTGACTGACTCACTGACTGACTCCCTGACCCACTGACTGACTCAGTGACTGACTGACTCACTGACTGACTAACTCACTGACTAACTCACTGACTGACTCACTGACTGACTGACTGACTGACTCACTGACTGACTGACTGACTGACTCACTGACTGACTGACTCACTGACTGACTGACTCACTCACTGACTGACTCACTCACTGACTGACTGACCCACTGACTGGCTGACTCACTGACTGACTGACTCACTGACTGACTCACTGACTGACTGACTGACTGACTGACTCACTGACTGACTGACTCACTGACTGGCTGACTCACTGACTGACTCACTGACTGACTCACTGACTGACTGACTCACTGAGTGACTGACTCACTGACTGACTGACTGCCTGCCTGCCTGAATGAATAACTCACACCCACACCCCCACACACACCCGCACCCACATTCACGGATCTTTTCTAAAAATGTTTTTTTTTTATTCAGGGGGCCTCGAAATATATATCAAAATATATAATTTTTGGGTGGAATACAATAGCGCCTCTACTTTACTATACGTAGTAGAGAAAGTAAAAATTAATAACGATCTTCCATTTGTGCAAAGTGTATTGTAAAACTCAAACAAATAACAAGGAATAGCTCCGAAATGGCTCACACCACAAAAAAATTATTTGGACATACATGGTCTGTTTTAGCAAGATCTACATTTTGTATAGTAAGATTTGGTGTATCTCTAACGGTTTACCAGCTATACAAAGGTAATCATGAATAAACAGTACTACTGGGCTATAGCCAGAGAATTCAAAATACATATTTCATTTGTCATAAAAATATCTTAAACATATGGCATTTTAATCAAAATCGTTAGAGCCATTTTCGAGAAAATCAATTTTTCCATTTAAAGGGTAGTTTAGCGTGGAGGAATTTTCTTCAAAATTTTCGTGTTGTATCCTTGAAAGATATTAAAATTAAATACTAACTTTGGTTTTTAACCTACTTTTCGGTTTTGAGTTATGCTGTCCATTGACAGACACACGCGCGCGCGCATTTTCTTAAAAATTATTTTTTATTCAGTGGGCCGGGGCCTCAAAACATATATTTCCGGTGAAATCTCGACATCGAACTTTTGGGTGGAATACAATGCTTCCGTACTTATTATACGTAGTAGAGAAGGTAAAAAACGTGCAAAAACAGAGAAGGAATTCGCCAAACCCGCCTTCAATGACAGCACATGCTCACATACAGCTTAGCTCTATCATCTCAACCAGACAGAGGAACAAGTACGACTACTGCCAATGAACAAAGCGCACAAACTGAACAGCCCAAGCTATGTCATTCGTGTACCTGCCCTTTTTAAGGTTTAACCACTTTTATGACGGGATGTGGGGATTTGCAAGATGACGGGTGAAAATAGGGTTGAGGGTAGAAGGGAGCTAGCAAGTTTATGCGCCCCAACGACTGCCTGTGGTAAAGGACGGGGAGGGCCCACGTAAAATAATAGGTGTTATGGCACGCGTGGATGATGACGGGGTGTCATTTGACTGCGGTTGCATGGATTTTGCTTCTTTTCTTTAAAAAAAAAAAACACTACAATATAAATCGTAAAAGAAATTTTGTTACAATTCAAAACGTCTCAAATATGTATTTTTAATTGGTGACAGACAGTATAACAAGAATATAGCAGAAAAAAGAGTTAAAACTAGTACAAAAGGCAAAAAAAGCCCATGTATCTTATAATACACACCAGCCATGAAGGGGTTAAAAGTTTTGAATTCTGAATTCAAATATCTGTTGGAAGGAGCTCAGCTTTCACTGCTGGTGGGTTGGCTCCGCTGTTACCGGGGGTGCCTACATGCCATGCGGGAACCAGGTGACGCACAAGAGCGCATTCTCTGGCATTATAATTTCATCCTCCACAAACGGAAGAGACGAGGCCTTGTGCAGCATTTTCGAAGGGAATCTGCGCTATACAGAATAGAATATCCTAAGTCCCCTATTCTGTACACGCTGCAGACGCAGGAGATGGGAATCTGCGGTCATGTCCCAGTTCTCGCAGGTGTACAGTAGGACTGGAATTAACAGGGCCCGAAAAAGGCGTAAATTCAAGGGGACAGGCATCCCAGACCACAACATGGGATACAGTGAGGCAGTTGCCCCACTGTCCCGATGCGACAGGTCGTGGATGTGCTCCCGAAAAGTCGGACCCTTATCGAGCTTTACTCCCTGGTATTCGTCAATTCTATCCTTCTTCTGAGATAGGTAAATGTGGGGAAGTTGACGGGAAAACGATGATTGGCGAAGAGAATGACGTGGCTTTCCTCCGGGTTAATGGACAATCGCCAACGCCTGCACCATTCTTGGAGGAGGCGGAGGTGTCGCTGTATGGGGAGAAAGGTTCTGCGAGGGTGTTTATTTGTACAGTATAGCAGCACGTCGTCAGCATACTGGGCTATGTTGACGTGCTGCTTAGTTGGAATAACGGCCACATAAACGCTGAATAGCATCGGGGACAGTAGAGAACCTTCGGGGACTGGCCTGGGTGTGGACTTGTTTTCCGCAACTGAGACCACAAAGGATCCGTGTTTGAGATATGAGTGTAATAAGTGTATGATACTCCAGTTGGATGAGTTTTGAGACGGTATCCCATGCGTAATAAGATATTTACAATTTAAATAAATATTTCCATATATTACAATAGGTTTCATATGGTACAAGAATTCATTTCACCAGAATGCAAGAACAGACAGCGATATACTGACACCGGAAGTAATAAAACTATATAGTATATTCTTTGTAGAGCTATTTTTGTGCAACAGTCATAAAACATCATACATTGTTAGCAGAGACGACGACGACGCTATCTGGCAGGCTGAGAACAGCCCGAGGTGTGTCATGCTTGTACCTGCCCTTTTAGGGCTTAACCACTTTATGACGGGATGTGGGGTTTTGCAGGGTGGCGGGTGAAAATTGAGGTAGTGGGTAGTAAGGAGGTAGCAAGATAATGCTCCTCAGCGGCTGCTTATTCAGTGTGCAACTTCCGTTGGGCACTGCTGGTGTAAAGGTCCAAATACGGAGGTTAATCAAATTTTGAATTTTTGGATCCAAGCTTATCTTGGAGGACTGTCGTGGTGTTCAGCTTTCGCTGTTGAAGGGGTGTCTCCTTCGTTACCGGGGGTGCCCGCAAGCCACGCGGGGAACCCGGTGTCCCACATGCGTGCGTTCAGTGGGGTCATAGTCCCCAAGAGACCTAACCAGGGCATTCCTATGTTGAGGAATCTGGTCGTATAATTTTGTTGCCCGGCGCATAATTTCGTGCTCCACATACGGAAGAGACGAGGCTTCGTGCAGTAGTCTCGAAGGGAATCTGCGGCATACATAATAGATTATCAGAAGTCCTCTATTCTGTATACGCTGCAGACGCAGGAGATGGGAATCTGCGGCCATGCCCCAGATTTCGCAGGCGTATAGGAGTGGGATTATGAGAGCCCGAAAAAGGCGTAGCTTCAGGGGAATTGGCATCCCCGACCACAGCATGGGGTACAGTGAGGCAGTTGCCCCGCCGGTCCTCCCCAAGCTGTGATTGTTTGCAGAGACTAGACCACCAGATGGCAGGCTGAGAACAGCCCGAAGTGTGTCATTCGTGTACCTGCCCTTTTAGGGCTTAACCACTGTATGACGGGATTAGGATGTTATAGGATGGCTGGTGAAGAATGAGGATTGAGGGTTGTTAGGAGGTAGCATACATTTATGCTCCTCATCGCGTGTTAATTTCAGCGTGCAACTAACGTTGGGCACTGCTGATGGGTGGTCCAAATATGGATATTTGGCGAAACATTTTGGATTTCCAAACTACTCTTGGAAGGACTGTAAGGAGCTCAGCTTACGCTGTTGATGGGGTAGCTCCTGTATTACCGGGGGTGCCCGCAAGCCATGCGGCGAACCCGGTGTCGCACAAGCGTGCGTTCTCTAGGGATATAGTCCCCAAGAGACCTAACCAGGGCGCTCCGATGTTGTGGAACCTGGTCGTAGAATTTGGTTGCCCGGCGCCTAATTTCGTCCTCCACGTACGGGAGGGACGAGGCTTCGTGCAGTAGTCTCGTAGGGAATCTACGGTATATAGAATAGATTACACGAAGACCTCTATTCTGTATACGTTGCAGACGCAGGAGGTGGGTGTCTGCAGCCATGCCCCAGATTTCGCAGCCATACAGGAGGATAGGGATAATGAGAGCCCGAAAGAGACGTAACTTTAAGGGAATTGGCATCCCCGACCGCAGCATGGGGTACAGTGAGGCAATTGCCCCGCTGGTCCGCGCTGATAGGTCGTTGATGTGTCCCCGAAAAGTTAGGCCCTTGTCGAGCTTTACTCCTAGGTAGGTAAGGGAATCTACCCACTCTATCCTTCTGCGAAGGTATGTGAATGTGGGGAAGTTGGCGGGAAAGCGGCGTTTGGTGAAAAGTATGGCGCGGCTTTTCTCCGGGTTGATGGATAATCGCCAACGCCTACACCACTCTTGGATGAGGCGGGGGTGTCGCTGTATGGGGAGAAAGGTTCTGCGAGGGTGTTTATTTGTACAGTATAGCAGCACGTCGTCAGCATACTGGGCTATGTTAACGTGCTTCTCGGATGGAATGTCGGCCACATATACGCTGAACAGCGTAGGGGACAATACAGAACCTTCAGGGACTCCGCCTCTGATTGGCCTTCGTGTGGATTTGGTTCCCGCAACTGCGACCACAAAGGATCTATGTTTCAGGAATGAGTGTAGCAGGTGTATTAGGCGTGTGGGTAGCTCCAGTTGGATGAGTTTGCGGAAGAGACCGGCATACCAGGTCGTAGAGAAGGCCTTCTCAACAGCTAGAGAAACCGCGGCGGTGTAGGCTTTGTCCTGGAAACCCAGGGCAGCTGCCTCCACCACACGCAGCAACTGTTGAGATGTTGAGTGGCCAGGCCGGAACCCAAACTGATGGGGAGGGATGGCTTGAATGTCCCCTAAGATGGGAGACAAGCGGACTAGGATAAGCCTCTCGAGTACTTTCGAGAGTACAGACAGGAGACTTATGGATCGGTAGTTGGCAGGTTGAACCGGGTCTTTCCCTGGCTTCAATATGCAGATCACCCGGGCCTCCTTCCACTCGCGTGGAAAGTGACTAAGGGCGAGGCACATATTGAAGACCTTAGTGAGGAAGAGCACGGCCTTGAAAGGAAGGTGGCGGAGCATGGCAGGGGTTAACCCGTCAGGCCCCGCAGCCCTTTTGCGGTCGAGGCGCCGGAGTACGCCGTGGAGCTCACTTGGTTTGATGATGGGAAGCCGATCCGCCTCTCCATGAGGACGTCGAAGGTATCGACGTACCTCCCGGTGGACACGGTCGGGGAAGTCTAGGTCCTGCGGATCATCTCTAGGACGCATAGTCCTCTCCAGGTAGTCAGCAAACACATTTGCTTTGGCTTGGGGTTCATAGGCCAGGCCTCGGGTGCCTTGGATAGGTGAGGTGTGTGACCCTCCTCGGTTCCTGAGTCGCCTGGCGATCTTCCACACGTCACCATCTTCCGGGTTCAAACGATTCATCGTGTCCTCCCACGCGCGCACACGGTGCTCGCGTAGACGGAGACGAACCTCGTGGCGTAAACGCCTTAGCACCGCTAGATAATGGGGCGTGCGGTGCCTCTGGTAGCGCCTGCGAGCCGCCCAGGAGCGGCGGATGAGCAAAAGAAGCTCTAAAGGCAGGACATCAGGATGAAGAGGAGCTGGGGTGTGGACGGTGAGGTTGTGGACCGTTCGCTTCACGACAGAGGTGAAGGAAGAGACCGCAACCTCTAGGGTTGGGATGTCTGTGATGTTGGGGTTGGCGGGAATGGACCCATTCAGGCAACTTCTGACGCAGTCCCAGTCTACGTTCCGATGTTGGATCGGGACCTCATGACTGGCAACCTGGGTGTTAATGATGGCCAACACGGGATTATGATCTGAATGAAGTTCGTTGACCGATGTGAGTGATAGATGGTATGGAAAGTGCTTGATGATTGCGAAGTCTATGACGGATGGCCGCCCTAGACCTCGCGGGTAATGGGTAGGTTGCCAGGGACCCTCTACTCTAAGTTGAGGGTCCGCGTCTACCATTCTGATGATGTCGTTGCCTCTAGCGTCTGCACGGGGGCCGCTATGCCAGCGCTGATGCTTAGCATTTAAGTCCCCGGCAATAATGTGTTAGATTCACCGTTATATGACAAGAGCGTGGGAGCAACAGTTTCGCGCGCTTACCCAATGAGAAATCCCGAAGCAATTCAATTTGAAATATACCACATTCTAGGCAACCAATAGAAATTCAATATTTTGGCAGGCAAGAGTAGGGAGGTTTGAAATAGTTTTAGCAGAGTAGTCTGTCTATAATCCTACGGAGAACACGACGTATAAGTATCTTTAAAGAGTGAAAGTTTCCGTGCTATAAGACAAGCGTCAGGCTAAATTCCATCCAAGATTCCCAGTTTATCTTCGTTTTCTAAAGTTCAAAAATCTGATGTGTTGCACTCACATGGCTTTCTCTACTCTTCTTTCAATCCACTCTAAGATAACCACTCATTTTTCCCACGACCTATTAAGCAGTCTCAAAAACAGCCGAGGCAAGAACAAGAGGACCAAGAACGAGAAGAAGAGGACTATTAATTTAACATTAAAAATCAATAAATATATAGGAGCACTAAACTCAAGTTACGTCGCAGTTTGTGCAGGAGACCCCATGCCAGGTCATATAGAATGCCTTCTCAACGTCCAGAGAAACTGGTATCCCAGGGCGGTAGCTTCTACCACACGCAGCAGCTGCTGAGGCGTTCCCAAACTGATGGGGAGAGATGGCTTGAATGTCCCCAAGTATGGGGGACAAGTGGGCAAGTATAAGCCTCCCCAGTACTTTCGAGAGCGCAGAGAGGAGGCTAATGGAGCGATAGTTTGCAGGATGTACCGGATCTTTCCCCAGTTTCAAAATGCAGATCACCCGCGCCTCTCTCCACTCACGTGGAAAGTGACTCAGAGCGAGGCACATTTTGAAGACCTTTGTGAGAAAGAGCACGGCCTTGAGTGGAAGGTTGGAAAGCATGACAGGGGCTAGCCCGTCCGGCCCTGCGGCCTTTTTGGGGTTGAGACGCCGGAGTATGCCCTGGAGCTCACTGGGATTTATAACAGGAAGGCGATCTGCCTCCTCGGGTGGTAGTCGAAGGTAACGGTGTGCCCCCAGACGGACACTATCTGAGAAGTCTAGGTCCTACGGATCATCTCTCGGCCTCATAGTTCTTTCCAGTTATTCGGCAAACACATTTGCTTTGACTTGGGGTTCATAGGGCAGTCCTTGGGTGCCTAGAATGGGGTGGTATGTGGTCCACCCCAATTACGAAGTATCTTGGCGATTTTCCACACGTTGCTATCCTCTAGGTTCAAACGATTAGCCGCGGATGACAGGTAGGACGCCTGGATGAAGAGGGGCTGGGGTGTGAACAGTTCGCGTCACGATGGAGGTAAAGGAGGAGACCGCAGCCTCTAAGGTTGGGATGTAAGTGACGTTAGGGTTAACAGGGATGGAGCCTTTCAGGCAACTCCTGACGCAGTCCCAGTCGACGTTCCGATGCTGAACCCCTTACTCTTTCTTGAACACTAGAAGATGTTTTAGCCTTGATGTTGAACTAGCGTTTTGTACACTGCTCCAGTATGTTATACATGTTAATTCCGTTCTGTGATTCTTTTGCATGCATCTATATGTTCTAATGGTAACATTTCGAACGTTGTTTAGTCTTTCTAAGACTAACCTAACGAAACCAAGCATTTCTTTAGAGATATTCCTTCATTGCTATTTGATATTGTTGTTCTATTTCCCTCCTCTTCTTGAACTAGTGCTAGAAGATGTCCTAGTCCTGATGTTTAATCAACTCTAATGCGAATTTTGCCGCACCCCCGCCGTACCAGTATGTTACGCATATTACGATTATTTTGCATTCTTCTACTTGATCAGAACATCGCTATCATCTAGAGTATGGATTGCAGCCTTTCTAAGCCTATCCCGTAAGTGAAGATCGTTTGTACCTGGCCGTCTACGCGAAACAATGAAGTATTGGCGCATGCGTGGATCGGCTAGTAAAAGCGATGGAACGGAACCGAAGATTGAACCGAAGACGCAAAGCAACGTTGCATAAACGTAACTAGTTCAGCAACCGTGTATTTATGCGTGTATTAGTAATTTGGGTAGTGATATGTTAGTATTATAACTGTTATTCAACACCTTAAATACGTACCGCTTCGACTAGCCGATCCACGCATGCGCCAATACTTCATTGTTTCGTGTAGACGGCCAGGTACAAACGACCTACACTTACCTGGGAAATGTTGTAACCTTTGATGATGAAGAACTTGTTATAAGTATTTGTCCTCTGGCACAGAATGTTATACGGTTGTACGATTATTTCGCTTAGTTCTGTATGTCCTAGTGGGAAACTCTCGAGTATGGCTCACTACTCTCTAAGGTTTATCCAACCTAACCTGTTTCTTTTAAAGTATTCTTGACAGTTATATCCAGCACTGTTGTTTTTTCTACCCCTTTATCGAGCTTTAAACTAGCACCAGAAGATGTTCTAATCGTTGGTGTCGAAGTCCTTATAGCTCAGTATTTTAAATATATATTGCGCGACATCCTTGATAGTGTTTTGACCACAAGCTTTTGTACGTTTTGGAACCAGAAAATCAGGTTGTTGTTGTTGTTGTTGTTGTTTGGGGTTTATGGATGCAATATCACTCTCCGGGCAGGAGTAATCGATGTCTGCGTCGAATCGAAATAGAGTAGGAGAAATAAAAGAAGCGATCAATCGCTAAACGAAGATCAGAGCGCACATCACAGTTTCATTTTATAATTGACCAGAAGACGAAGTAGTAGCCTTGGCAAACGGGTATCAGCACTATAAACCAGTTCCATGGGCACTGGCACAACGTTGAGCTAGTGCGCTGGCAAGTTGCGTACAGAAAGTGTATGTAAAGGGAAATTCAAAAAAGCTGTGGTTGATATCGCCGTATGCACCACAGTCACAGCTTGGGGAGGACCTTTGGCGGATTTTAAATAAGTAGGCCGGTGTAACGGGAACTCCAAGTCGGAGAGTGGATTTCTTAAACCATGGAGATCGCTTCGTCAGGGAAGGTAGGTCGGAAAAGTTAGAAAGATGAGAAACCACGTGGTTTGATATAAGCCGTGCAGCATCTCTCCAAGGGAGGGTGACCGGTTCCATCGGTGCGGGAAGCTCTCGGCAGTTTCGTTGCCCGAAATATTTGCATGTCCCTAAACCCATAAGAATTGAATAATATTGCGTCGGTTAAGGTACCTCCCACCAGTCCGCCCCCGGAGGCAGACTGGGTGAGCTGACCCTTCGCCAGCCTGATGTTTTTGTGTAGGGCAAAGGACATGCACGAAGGGTACGGAGTAATCTTAAAAGAGCTGTAGTATAGGCGAAAAGAACGTGGAGGAATTTGACTGTGGCGTTAGACTCGGTAGTTTCAAGGTTCACAATCTCCTTTTCAGTAATGTCGGTGTTCACATTACGTATATGAATGCATAAGCATATGCATATATTTCGTCTGAATATGATGTAGTAGAATGAAGGAACGCACATTAGCCTGCGCGTCGAACCCGGATAGCAAAAATGCGTTCGCATCTGAAAACTTGTCAAAATACACTTCGAAACGTTTCCTTCAAGCTTTTTGTAGCTTAGTTACACGGTGTTCCGGATATTTCTCAAAGAGAAGAATGCCAAGTTTCAAAAGGTGTATTGAGGCCACGTCACTCTTTCTGCTTGTAATGGCTTCTTAAGTATGGAGCCAAATCAACAAATTCCATAACCTATTGAATGCAGTACACCGTATATTAGTTCCTGAAAATCAGCTTTTCCTTATCCTCTTCTTTTTATTTTACTACGCTCTTGAATACAAAGTCTTATTCATTTAGCATCCTCCTCCAATGTTATACTAAATGATACTTTAAATTAGCGGCTCTTTGTATACTAAACTTTTAGAGTTTAATTTTACATTTCCTGATATGTTTATTAATTTTGTTGAACACTAATTTTGGATTATAATTCAATATATCTTACTTTAATAGGTCCCAGTATGCCCAGCTTTATTTAAATTAATTTGTAATTGGTTAATAATTTTGCGACATTTAGGCAACTCTATGACCATGGCCAACTCTAATTGGATTATTACAGAAATACGTGAATTCGAAATCAATAGGTATACTTCCATCACATTGTAGTTATTCTCCACGTTTTAATTTCAACTTGTTATATTACGGTCCAAAATTTTATTGTATTAATAGTGTATAAATATGGGTCTAGAAGTTCCAGAGCCACTACAAACCATCCACAGATATATAGAATCCAGGAAGGCGAAGTACTTCGCAGACCTAAAGGAAGCAGTAGAGATTCAGTCCGTTTCATCGGCTCCCAATAGGAGAGATGACGTGGTACGGATGATCGAATGGACGGAGCGATATCTGAATGATATAGGAGGAGAAACTGAACGCTGTGAAATTGGTTTTGAACCTATTGGTAATGACAGGAAGCTACTGCTACCTCCCGTCCTGTTGGCTTGTTTCGGAAGGAATCCCCGGAAGAAGACTTTGCTCGTGTATGGACACATGGATGTTTACAATGCTAACATTGAAGATGGTTGGATATCAGAACCTTTCACCATCACAGAAATAGATGGAAAGCTTTATGGTAGAGGTGCTGCCGATAACAAGGGACCTCTGCTGTGTTGGTTCAACGCCATTGAAGCTTTCAAGGTAACTTAGTGTAGCAGACCTTTAAACGCAAATGAGGTTCAGTATTGCAAGACATACTTAAAGTATAAGTTTCAGTTACATAAAGATCAAACGTTAAACAAAAAGAAATCCGGATAAACTACATATTTGTGCCGAAACATACCCAAAATGCTGCCAACACAATAATAAGAAACGCCGCTAACGACTGACAGTACAAACCAGGACATATAGAACTTAGGTTAATTAGCAATCAGTGGTTACACCAAAGCACGCGAGTGAAGTTCACGTTCTTTTCTTAACTATTATAATGATTATTTATTTCTAAACGCTTAGGCTTTCCATTCATGGGAGGTTAGGTTAAGTTTAGGCACGTGAGAGAAGTTCAATACATTCCTTAACAATATTGTGATGAATTACTTCTAAGCTTCCCTTTTGCGGAAGGTTAGGTTAATTAACAACCAATGGTTACACCAAAGCACGTTAACAGATTTTAACGTTAGGGTTTAAGGGTTTATAGAGAAATGGAAAAGTTGGAAAAATAAAGACTCCAAAGGACCGGGGTCGGAAGAGAACAAGAGATGACCAAGGTGTGGCCTTCCACACATTCTGGGGGTTGTGAGAGAGTGACGTAACCGCCAAAACATACAAATATGGTGCTCTCTAAAAGGCGGTTATTATTATAGCTCGGAAGAAATCTCTGGATTTAATTACTGCTATTGTACTCTTCAATATCACTATTATGAAATATGACTCGAGAGGTAAAACGTTCCGGAGTTAAAATAGTCCCCCAGTCGGATCTCCGGCGAGGACCACTTCTCGAGAACCAAAACATTACATTAATACAACTTCTACCATCAGAATGGAACGCAGGTGACCTCACCCATCTAATGGACCAAGACCACCTTCAAATATGCCCGGCCACTTCTAGCGCCCTTGAGGATTAATGACTTCATTGTCAGAAATCCAGCATTAGCTAACAACAACAACACTGTATGTTGGTATGACTGTGGAGAAAATGAGGACATTTGGATATGAAACTCTTGCGCATGCGCCCTACAGTCCTGACTTGACATACAAGAACTATCATGGACCAAGATAACATACGTCCTCACACTTGGTATCACTGTGGAGAAACATTTGGATATGAAACTCTTGCGCATGCGCCCTACAGTCCTGACTTCACCTACAACTATCATGGAACAAGATAACATACGTCCTCACACTTGGTATCACTGTGGAGAAACATTTGGATATGAAACTCTTGCGCATGCGCCCTACAGTCCTGACTTGACATACAACTATCATGGAACAAGATAACATACGTCCTCACACTTGGTATCACTGTGGAGAAACATTTGGATATGAAACTCTTGCGCATGCGCCCTACAGTCCTGACTTGACCTACAACAACTATCATGGAACAAGATAACATACGTCCTCACACTGTTGGTATCACTGTGGAGAAACATTTGGATATGAAACTCTTGCGCATGCGCCCTCCAGTCCTGACTTGACCTACAACAACTATCATGGAACAAGATAACATACGTCCTCACACTTGGTATCACTGTGGAGAAACATTTGGATATGAAACTCTTGCGCATGCGCCCTACAGTCCTGACTTGACATACAAGAACTATCATGGAACAAGATAACATACGTCCTCACACTTGGTATCACTGTGGAGAAACATTTGGATATGAAACTCTTGCGCATGCGCCCTACAGTCCTGACTTGACATACAACTATCATGGAACAAGATAACATACGTCCTCACACTTGGTATCACTGTGGAGAAACATTTGGATATGAAACTCTTGCGCATGCGCCCTACAGTCCTGACTTGACATACAACTATCATGGAACAAGATAACATACGTCCTCACACTTGGTATCACTGTGGAGAAACATTTGGATATGAAACTCTTGCGCATGCGCCCTACAGTCCTGACTTGACCTACAACAACTATCATGGAACAAGATAACATACGTCCTCACACTTGGTATCACTGTGGAGAAACATTTGGATATGAAACTCTTGCGCATGCGCCCTACAGTCCTGACTTCACCTACAACTATCATGGACCAAGATAACATACGTCCTCACACTTGGTATCACTGTGGAGAAACATTTGGATATGAAACTCTTGCGCATGCGCCCTACAGTCCTGACTTCACCTACAACTATCATGGAACAAGATAACATACGTCCTCACACTTGGTATCACTGTGGAGAAACATTTGGATATGAAACTCTTGCGCATGCGCCCTACAGTCCTGACTTGACATACAAGAACTATCATGGAACAAGATAACATACGTCCTCACACTTGGTATCACTGTGGAGAAACATTTGGATATGAAACTCTTGCGCATGCGCCCTACAGTCCTGACTTGACATACAAGAACTATCATGGAACAAGATAACATACGTCCTCACACTTGGTATCACTGTGGAGAAACATTTGGATATGAAACTCTTGCGCATGCGCCCTACAGTCCTGACTTGACCTACAACAACTATCATGGAACAAGATAACATACGTCCTCACACTTGGTATCACTGTGGAGAAACATTTGGATATGAAACTCTTGCGCATGCGCCCTACAGTCCTGACTTCACCTACAACTATCATGGAACAAGATAACATACGTCCTCACACTTGGTATCACTGTGGAGAAACATTTGGATATGAAACTTTTGCGCATGCGCCCTACAGTCCTGACTTGACATACAAGAACTATCATGGAACAAGATAACATACGTCCTCACACTTGGTATCACTGTGGAGAAACATTTGGATATGAAACTCTTGCGCATGCGCCCTACGGTCCTGACTTGACCTACAACAACTATCATGGAACAAGATAACATACGTCCTCACACTTGGTATCACTGTGGAGAAACATTTGGATATGAAACTCTTGCGCATGCGCCCTACAGTCCTGACTTGACATACAACAACTATCATGGGCAAGATAGCATACGTCCTCACATTGTTGGTATGACTGTGGAGAAAATGAGGACATTTGGATATGAAACTCTTGCGCATGCGCCCTACAGTCTTGACTTGACATACAAGAACTATCATGGACAAGATAGCATACGTCCTCACACTGTTGGTATCACTGTAATGAGAGAGTAACACTGTGGAGCATATTTAGAGCGCAGTGTTAGT
This sequence comes from Tenodera sinensis, assembly GCA_030765045.1. Taxonomy (NCBI): domain Eukaryota; kingdom Metazoa; phylum Arthropoda; class Insecta; order Mantodea; family Mantidae; genus Tenodera; species Tenodera sinensis. Next base: position 78,504,729 of record CM060974.1, on the reverse strand, counting down.
GTCTTTGGAACAAATGGCGACTATGTTGACAAGTGACAGAAAATTCTATAGATTAAGATGATGTACTTGGTTTATGTAAAAAACAAAGTTTAAGATTTTTGAAACTTACACTAGCTGTGTAACTCCCGCACATTTATGGAAATGGAATTCGTTTTTTTAACCCATTCATGCCTGAATTATTTTGCTACTTATGCCGTTCTTCCTCTAATTCGAAACTGGTTTAAATTAGGCGGTCTGGAACACCTTCAGTCTGCTGGCTTGAACAGCCATGATCGTCAAGGCAACACGTAGCGCACTGGCCATGCACTCAAAGCCTGAGGTCGTGAGTTCGAGTCTCGGCAACCGCAATCAAATGTGCCTGTGGTAAAGGACGGGGAGGGCCCACGTAAAATAATCGGTGTGATGGCACGCGTGGATGATGACGGGGTATCATTTGACTGCGGTTGCATGGATTTTGCTTCTTTTCTTATAAAAAACCACTACAATATAAATTGTAAAAAAAAAAAAAAAAAAAAAAACTAGTACAAATAGGAAAAAAAGCCTATGTATCTTATAATACACACCAGGCATGAAAGGGTTAATCTCCGCCTCGGTAGCGTGATGGAGAAACATTTGGATATGAAACTCTTGCGCATGCGCCCTACAGTCCTGACTTGACATACAAGAACTATCATGGAACAAGATAACATACGTCCTCACACTTGGTATCACTGTGGAGAAACATTTGGATATGAAACTCTTGCGCATGCGCCCTACAGTCCTGACTTGACATACAACTATCATGGAACAAGATAACATACGTCCTCACACTTGGTATCACTGTGGAGAAACATTTGGATATGAAACTCTTGCGCATGCGCCCTACAGTCCTGACTTCACCTACAACTATCATGGACCAAGATAACATACGTCCTCACACTTGGTATCACTGTGGAGAAACATTTGGATATGAAACTCTTGCGCATGCGCCCTACAGTCCTGACTTCACCTACAACTATCATGGAACAAGATAACATACGTCCTCACACTTGGTATCACTGTGGAGAAACATTTGGATATGAAACTCTTGCGCATGCGCCCTACAGTCCTGACTTGACATACAAGAACTATCATGGAACAAGATAACATACGTCCTCACACTTGGTATCACTGTGGAGAAACATTTGGATATGAAACTCTTGCGCATGCGCCCTACAGTCCTGACTTGACATACAAGAACTATCATGGAACAAGATAACATACGTCCTCACACTTGGTATCACTGTGGAGAAACATTTGGATATGAAACTCTTGCGCATGCGCCCTACAGTCCTGACTTGACCTACAACAACTATCATGGAACAAGATAACATACGTCCTCACACTTGGTATCACTGTGGAGAAACATTTGGATATGAAACTCTTGCGCATGCGCCCTACAGTCCTGACTTCACCTACAACTATCATGGAACAAGATAACATACGTCCTCACACTTGGTATCACTGTGGAGAAACATTTGGATATGAAACTTTTGCGCATGCGCCCTACAGTCCTGACTTGACATACAAGAACTATCATGGAACAAGATAACATACGTCCTCACACTTGGTATCACTGTGGAGAAACATTTGGATATGAAACTCTTGCGCATGCGCCCTACGGTCCTGACTTGACCTACAACAACTATCATGGAACAAGATAACATACGTCCTCACACTTGGTATCACTGTGGAGAAACATTTGGATATGAAACTCTTGCGCATGCGCCCTACAGTCCTGACTTGACATACAACAACTATCATGGGCAAGATAGCATACGTCCTCACATTGTTGGTATGACTGTGGAGAAAATGAGGACATTTGGATATGAAACTCTTGCGCATGCGCCCTACAGTCTTGACTTGACATACAAGAACTATCATGGACAAGATAGCATACGTCCTCACACTGTTGGTATCACTGTAATGAGAGAGTAACACTGTGGAGCATATTTAGAGCGCAGTGTTAGTGTCTTTGGAACAAATGGCGACTATGTTGACAAGTGACAGAAAATTCTATAGATTAAGATGATGTACTTGGTTTATGTAAAAAACAAAGTTTAAGATTTTTGAAACTTACACTAGCTGTGTAACTCCCGCACATTTATGGAAATGGAATTCGTTTTTTTAACCCATTCATGCCTGAATTATTTTGCTACTTATGCCGTTCTTCCTCTAATTCGAAACTGGTTTAAATTAGGCGGTCTGGAACACCTTCAGTCTGCTGGCTTGAACAGCCATGATCGTCAAGGCAACACGTAGCGCACTGGCCATGCACTCAAAGCCTGAGGTCGTGAGTTCGAGTCTCGGCAACCGCAATCAAATGTGCCTGTGGTAAAGGACGGGGAGGGCCCACGTAAAATAATCGGTGTGATGGCACGCGTGGATGATGACGGGGTATCATTTGACTGCGGTTGCATGGATTTTGCTTCTTTTCTTATAAAAAACCACTACAATATAAATTGTAAAAAAAAAAAAAAAAAAAAAAAACTAGTACAAATAGGAAAAAAAGCCTATGTATCTTATAATACACACCAGGCATGAAAGGGTTAATCTCCGCCTCGGTAGCGTGATGGTTAGCATGTTTGCCTCACGCTCAACAGGTCGTGAGTTCGAATCTCGCTTGGGGTAAGTTACCCAGATAAAGATTTTTCCCGAGGTTTTCCCTTATCCTGAGAAGACGAATGTCAGATAATTTAAACCTCTATGGACCTCAGGTTCATCTGAGTATTATTTCACCCGTTTCATTAATTCACCATCTGATATGACATTATGTTGCAGGGCGTTAACATAAAAAAATTTTTTGTCTGCGTCCTGGTTATTCAAACATCACATAGTCACCAGCTCTCAAAACAGTCTAGTGTATTCTCCTATTCCCATTTTACCTGTAACGAATTATGTAATAAAACCATTTTTACAAACTTCTACCTCGATTCATGTGAAGTGGATAGAAGAATATCTCATTGCGGAGGGATACTTAGCACCTCGACCAAAACTCGATCTTTTGTGTTTATACTCCTGAAGGGACGTTTCCGGGACCAAGAATGACAGAATGAGACCTCGCCCCGCCCCCGGGAGGAAGAATGAGGCGAATGGCTGCTAAGGAAGGTTTTCAAAGTTGTGCTTTTCAAAGACTCACACAGACGCATGTGGGTCATTTTTCTAAATTTGTTTTTATTGAGGGATCTTTAACGTGTATTTCCGATGAAATGTTGAAAGTAATTTTTTTTTTGGGGGGGGGGGTTGCGATAGTTTCTCTATGTAGGTGGTAGACCATCCTGCAGCTTCCCCGGGTGATCAGACCCGTCAACTCTGTAGTGGATAGCAGTCACACTCAAAGTCTTATGTAAAATAAGCAATATCGCAATGATAGTGTTCGGTAGGTATTTCTCTCAACACTTTTTATACATGTTTTTTTTCTAACAATTCTGTTGTAATGGTTATGTTGGCGATGTGAGAGACGCCATTTTCAACAACCCGTACATTCCGTTTCTTCACTTGCTTCTACAGTTCACAACGCAATGTGCTAATAACAATGAATTTAGTGTTAATGTATTTCTAACAGTTTTTGTAAATAACATTCTTATACTTGTTTTAAAGTTAAGGACACTTGGTAGGCTCAGAATAGGAATTTCCATGCAGTAGATATCTTCTGATTCAAAAAATAATATTCACATCATAAGTAAAGTTAACAATTTTTACTCTATTGATATTCCTGTAATAAAAATATTTTAAAGATTTTTCACACATTTAGGTGCACTTTTCAGCTAAACAGTTAAAGTGACACATTTCAAACGATTAAGACACTTTAATCAATAATAGCAATTTCAAATGTAAATAATTATGCACTTTTGTATTTTAATTTCTTATATATGAAAACAGGTTTTGAGGAATTTCATGAAAGTGTAACATAAAATGCTTTCACAGGCTGTTTAGAGCAGTAGGTACATTCCGCACATGCACAAAAAACTCAAAACTCTATCTACAGGGTTGTTCATCTAAAACCTAAGCACGACATTTCGCCTGTGTGCCACAGTCGGCTTTGTGTCTACATAAACTCTGCGTATAATTAACTCTGTCAAGTGTAAAAGTTATTATAAATGAGAATTAGCAACAAGAAGCGAAAGCGTCAACGTGCAGTTTTAACAGAGGAAATAGGCGCATGTTTTGAAGATTCAGTGTTTCCGACTAACTCTGGGAGAAGGCACTTCAACATCCACGACTTGGGCACACACGGAGCAAATCCGGTTGTGGCATACAGGCAAACTGTCATGCGCCTGTTAGGTTTTAAATGAGGAACCCTGTATTATATGTAGTACCTGGGTGACTGAGCTAAGCTCAATATCCCCCCCCCCCCAACCTTTTTGTGAAATCTTGTTTTTTTGGGGGGGGAGAAGATACTGAGATAAAACTTGAAAAGCAAAATGTCAACTAAATAAAAAAAATTTGAAGCAATTGTTAAGTCATTTCCGACATAAGAGAAACATATTTCATAAGCACCATCATTTCAGCCGTAAAATGTAATACGTTGTATTTCCATTTCAAACATAGAGAAAGGTCGAGCTGTAACGTAAGCTAGGTCAACTTTCTTACTGTATTCTCACAGCCCTGAAACAGCCCTTTAATACGCTACTTCATTTGCTGAAATCGATTAAAAGAAAAATTATGGCCGAAATAAGGTTTAGAATAATTGTGACTGTTACGCGTAGACTAAGATAGCTAAGTCAACTTTCTTTAGGTTTTCTGGAAGCTCATGACGAGACCTTTAATATCCTGGCTTGTAGGTTGAAATTGGCCCATTAAAACAGAGGAAGTATGGCCAAAATAAGGTTTGAGTATTTGCGAGTGTTACACACAAAATCACGTTTTTTCAAGAATGGTATCTATATAGATAAACTTAAAAAGCAAAACCTTATCTGAATTTAAAATTTGATCAAAATCGTTAGAGCCATTTCCATGATGCGTGGAATATATTTTTATACAAGAATTGCTCGTATGAATATATAATATATAACAAAAGTGTACCTAAAATTTAAAAAAAGCAACTTACGGTTAATGGCAAAAGAAGATAATGTTGTGCAGTGTAACAGCCTGGCCAGCATATTTAAAACTCCATTAAATGCATTTAATTGCCGCAAACACACAAAAATCTTATAGCGGCATCTACAAAATGGTAGATCCATATTAAACAAAAAACTCATTTTTGAAATGCAAAACCACTAGCAAGTGTCTGACGTGTTGCAACCAACAGGTGATGAAGGTAGAACTTCCTGTCAACATCAAGTTCATCATAGAAGGCATGCACGAGATGAGGAGTCAGGGCATAGAGAGGCTCTTTTACCACCAGAAGAACTTCTTCCTCCACATAGATGTCGTGTGCATCTCAGACGGCTATTGGCTCACCACTAAGATACCCTGCGTCATATATGGAACACGAGGTTTGGCCAGTTTCAGCTTGGAGGTGAAGGGTTCCACACATGCCGCTTATGGGGACCTATACAGTGGTGCCATGAGAGAGCCTCTGGCCGACCTCCTCTTCCTCCTCAACTCGCTGCAGGGTTCACAAGGCCAGCTTCAAATACCAGGTCTCAACGACGCTGTCATAAAGGTGACACCCACAGAGGAGGCCCTCTTCGACAGAACTCAGGTTGAAATGGAGGAACTGCGTGGCAAGATTGGCGTTTCCAGACTTGCTTTCGATGAGCACAAGGTAACTAACTACCCTTCTTCACATTCTACATTTTGTACTATTAGAATACCTACATACTTTCATGACAAATGAAATGTCCTCACAAGTCCTCCTCATCCTCAATGATTTTTCCACAAGTGGTAAACAGTAAGAGATAAACAAAATCTGTCTGTTTTAATGATATTTACATTTTATGTCCAATCTTTTTTTTTAAATAACCCATTTTCGAGATATTGTTTGTTAATTGTTTAAATTTTCCAATACTGACACTTTTCTCAAACAGGAATACCTAATTTGTGTCACATAAACAACTTTCTCTTTTCGAGTTATGCAGACACACAGAGAGTAGCTCAATAGTTAGAGCAGCCGCACTTTGAGCGGAAGATCCATGGTTCAAATCTCAGCTATGGCATTGGATTTGTCACTTCTGATTCATCCAACATGTTTTATTTACATTGATGATCAATTCTAATGTTGTGTTATTAATTTCAGAGTTTCATTTGCTTTATCTTCTACCTCCTCTTCCAAGGATCCCTTAACTAATGCTGAAATATCGTCAGCAGTACCACCATACTTCTGGTCCCTGTGATACTCCTTATTTGACTTTATATTTTCAAATTATTTACTTATATTTTCATAATTTATTTCAGCTGAATAAATATGTTGTTAGCTAATGCTGGATTTGTGACAATGAAGTCATTAATCGTCTTGCTCCCCAATATTTTTCACTGATGGATGGGGCGCTAGAAGTGGCCGGACATATTTGGAGGTGGTTTCAATCCATTTCCTCTTGCAGATCACATAGAGGACAGACTGCTGAAGAACATATCTCAATTCATGTCCCGTAACCAACGTGAAGGTTGCAATTGGGGATGCTCAGGAATTAATGTTTGAATTATTTATTTATGTCTACAAACTTACTGTTAACATTTTTAAACACACAAGCTGTGTGTGGACAATGTTTGAGAGGAAGAATTGGAACTGAAAAATTCAATGCCACAGCTGGGATTTGAACCACAGATCCTCCAGTTACCAGGTGGGTGCTCTAACCATTAAACATTGGCATTGAATTTTTCAGTTCCAATTTTACCTCTCAAATTACTGTCTGAATGTTTGGTAGTTTCCATTGTTTGTTTTTTGATTTCTCATAGTGATATTTTCTAATTTTTTTTTTTAAATTCAGGGTTAATGAATCTTTTAGCTGCATAAAATGGTAGATTAACTATAAATTTCTGCACATTGCCGGTACCCTTTTTTGCAAGAAAATCAGCTTTCTCATTACCACTCAGTCCACAGTGAGCCGGTATCCATTGGAAGACTAGGTGTTTTTGAAGTGCTGTTAAATGGTTAAGCATTTTCCAACATTCTATAATTGTTTGGCTTTTTGGTGACAACTTGGAAGTAACTGCTATAATTGCTGCCCTGGAATCTGAGAGAATAACTGCTTGCTGAAAATGTGAAATTCTATACAAAAGATTTTGTAGGGCCATTCGAATTGCTTCAATTTCTCCATCAAGGTTAGTAGTTCCATAACTTAAAGATTTGTAATAGGAAAAGAGGTGACACATGACTCCAGCCCCTGCTTCATCTTGGTGTGATATCGTGATCCATCAGTATAAATATGGAGCCATTCGTGTTTCAGAAATCTAGTATGGGCTTAATAAATATGGTTTGATACACTTTTGTCCATTCCTCACACCCGAGTAGCTGTAGGTTCACAGTCAAGCGAAGTACTTTACTTAAATCTAGACACATTGTACCAGGGTTGCCAACTCGTACGATAATTATGGGAGTGTACGATAATTTCGGTACCGGCAAAATATCATTTTCACTGGTTTGTCACACCAGCGAAATGAAACTAATTACAAATAACGGCACCACTTTTGCCCTCATAGACTGTCCCCAGCCCTCTAAGGCAACCATTTCATATCCTACTAATCCTTCTACCGTTTATCCTCTTGTTTCCAGTGTTCCCAGATCTGATAATCTCAATGAAGAAGTCACTGTTCATAAAATTGATGATCGATAGAGGAAACTCAGAGTAACTGATATTCCGTGTGAAATAAAGAGCATGCCTGAACCTGGCAGTTTCTGGACTGCTGTTAAACCCATGTCACCTTGATGGAAATACTGATTTGAAAGAACTGGCGGAGTTTGCATTGATCTCGTTGCCCCACGAGATGTTAAAGTTTATCTCAACAACAAATTTGTATAATGTTGCAAGGATTGAGGAAGATGAACTTTCAGATGAATAGCGCAAGAAACATAAGTACCAAAGTTGTAATACTGGTTGAGGTCATCAATCTTGTAAGTGGATACCATAAACATCAATACTATTACATTCTCCTAAGTGTTATACTGATATTTTTATTGTTGTAGTATTTGGTTTATGATGTACTATAATTTTGACTCGAAATCTATAATTATGAGTGGCCGGTACGATAATTTTTCTTCCAAATGTTGGCAACCCTGCATTGTACTGACTGTTTCTTGTTTATTATACTCATACTTACCTTGTCTATTGCTTCAATTGTGCATTTATGCTTTATAAACAAATCCATCACAATTATTACTTGTTTCAAACATGTCTTCTATTATGTTATAGCAACTGCATATAACCTTTTGTTTGTATGTTGCTGTTTCTATTATGTTGAGTCAACAACGTGTCTGTGATAATATTTCATGTTTCATCCAGACCATCACATTTGTACTACGTACACTAAGTAGGGAATGTATTGCATGTCATCAAAACTTTGATATTGAGATGTCACAACAAAGACTTGTTTTGAGGTCAATGGGCGTGCATGTGTTATTCTGAATAGGATGATTAAAACAGTAAAACTTAGTTAAGTACCAAACTTGGCATTTAAATTGAGCATATTTGAAGGACAAACACAAAGATTCTCAGGAAAATCCTCCACACCAGACTATGGCTGTAGCGATATCGATTAAAATAATATGTTTTCTGTAAATAGCCTGAATGGCTTTTGTACAACTGGTAAACTGTAAGAGGCAATACAGAACATATCCACTATAATAAAGAATGTACATCTCTTTAAAACACACAACTTATTGGTGTGGAGTGAATCATTTCCGAGATATTCCTTGTTGCTAACAAGACACAGGCTACGGCACACACGACATCCTTGTCTATTCATCGCCCAAAATTCATACATGTGTAGTTCATTATTACTACATAACTCAGGTACTCCTCTCCAAAACTTCTACTTTACTCAAATAGGAATGCCTTGCAAAGGGAACGGAATTTCAAAGTCAGCACATAGCCATGAAGTCACGAACCATTTGACTATCACTCAAAGCCTACTGTACTCCCTTCATAGCTACAAGAAAATTTGTACAAATGTTTATCTCTATTAACAGAAGAAGATAGACCAATAAGTGTCTGTACTAGAGCAGAGAAAGTTATGCGACTGCAAAACATCAGACTTTTTATCTTAAATTATCTGTTTTATTATTTCTTCGCTTACTTAAAAAAGAAACTGCTGTTTAGTTTGTCTGGATCTCCAGACAGCTTAGGTTTTCTTCTGTAAAGATATGCTTTGATTTATTTGAAAATTAAATAAGTATTTCCTTTGTTAACGATGCTATGAATTGCCAGGATTATATCAGCGCAGCACTTGTATCACATGCGTAAATCTAGTGAGGTACACGGTCTGTGCCAGAATTGAACATGCTATCTTGGGACCAGTAGGCCAACGCCACTCAGATCCATATTTTTAACTAACTTTATAATCGTTATTGAATATATTAAACATCTCATTCGGTTTCTCAGTTTCTTTGTTATTAGGGTAATTATGTTTCCAATTTGTTCAACTTAATCATTTTATAAACTTTATTTACGATATCCCAAATTTTTTTTAAAATTTTATTTTCCGAATTTTCCCAGTATTTCTCTTACGTATATTGCAACAAAACAGCAATTTGATGAGACCCACATCTGACACCATTGTGATAAAAATGACAAAATCAGTCCAGTTACTTTCCTATCTGGTTATTTTTCTTCTAAACTATTGGTGTAAAACAGTTCTCTACTACTGACGTTAACACAGTCTAGTCTGTTCATAGCGCTGACTCAGTACTTTCATTGTCTTTCTTTACTCTCTCGGTCTCTCATACACTGACGATACAATCACTCAATGCTTATTAATACTTCACTTTGGCGTGATATGTTTCATGATGACACACACTGACTTGTGTCTGTAACGCTCACTCTGCTGTTTCCCCACCTCCTTATATAGTGAGGATGACATCACACAGATGCTTCTCGACTTCCACAAACACGCCAGTGATGACATAGCCACATATTTCTAGAATACTCTGGAAAGTGTAGCTTAATTGTTGTTAGTCACCTACGCATAGTCGCTGCCTGACCTTGAGCATGTTTTCTCTCACCGGACTGGCACATTGTGTGAAGTAGCTTACACTTGTCCGTCCTTTGTTGTGAGCCGTGCACTTCTTCCATAACTCTCCTAGCTACAAAATCATAGTTATCAGTACACCTTATAGGCCCCTCATTCACACTTAGGTGTTTTTATTGAGTTTTTTTATAAAAAAATTGATGTGTTGCACTCACATGACTTGTACTAACTCTTGTACTACTCTTGTACTAACCATTCTTACAAACTCTTATTCCTATATCTTCTTCATGTTAATACAGATAAACATTAGTACAAATTATCTTATTGCTTATTTCCTTGTAGGTGTAAAGGGAATATTAGAATACAGTAGGGTTTGAGCGATAGCCAAGTCTTTTAAAGCTTTGAAATCCCGTTCTCTTTGCACGCTTAACATATTGTGACTTTTTTGGTTGTGGGTGTAAAGTAAAGTAGACAGATGTAGTCGAGATAAAGAACACTTTTATTTCCGTAAACAGTAACTTTGTACACTCGTTGCAACAACAAGAAAGTCTTTTCCGATTCTCCAACAGCACGGCTCCGAACTCGTAACACAAAGAACTAACTCTTCTCCGTCGGCACAACTCTCCACATCGTCTGTCCGTCTCCGTCGGCACGACTACTCAACACTTCACATACGTCTGACTGACTCTTCTCACACTTTACCGCTATTTATATCTCCCAGGCACTATTCTGGAAGCTTCAGGAACGTTCACTTATTGCGGCGAGATACAAAGTAGAAGTCTCCAGAAGAATCTATCCTTTTCTCTCTTTCGGCAAGCGCCCCAACAATGCGGCCATTCTCTGTCTCTTTCCTTCGGCTCCTTTGCGGTAGTGCCGACAATAATGCGATGGGTGACACTGCGGTTGTCGGCAATTAGATACGGCGGGCGCGGTGACACTGCTCCCTCCTCAGAGCTGGTCGTCCCGACCAGCACTATCACTGCGGCATCTCCCTTGCGCCCCGGTGGACTAACCCATCGAACCTCTTCTCCAGGAGGCACGATCCTAGGTATCGCTGTTGGATAGTGTCCCTTGGTCTGGGTAGGACGACGTATGCTATCCTGCTTCGAAATTCTGCGACAGTACCGCCGGTCTTGACGGTCCCTCGTCCAGTTGCCCTTCTTCCTGGTGTGTTGACGGGCCATCCTGCGCACTTGGAAACGGCTCACTGGGTACCATGTCCGCCGACCTCTCTGGCGCACCTTCGCAGCCACCTTGCTTCCGATGGGTCCGGCAACAAGCCCCGCCACATCCGCGCGAGTCGCGTACACCGCTGCACTCGTGTTCACTCGTGCTCGGCACGGCCTCTCCTGTATCCTGCCGTCCAAGATGATGTCCACCATTCTTTCGTTCACGGCACTATGCGTCAGGTGGTTGGATGGCTCCGACGGTCCCCCCATGTCACACGCCAAGTCGGTTCTTGCGTGTTGCTCGTTTGCTTGTGCGCTTCCCTGCTGATCGTCCTCCACGTCATATCCTGGTTGGTTACGTACCCGACACACTCCTCCAGGGGATCCTCGACGACGTCCCTGAACTGCCCCTTTGTCTTCCCCGAGACGTACACTTTCGTTATCTGAAACGGGTGCAACTGTCGCCTCGGCCACTAGGTGCTTCCTCCCCGGGTCCGCGCTATTCCGTCTGCCCCTGGCATCCAGTACTTTGACGCTCTCGTCAACTCTTACTACCAGGGCGCCAAGACGTTCCCCGTCGTCCTCCACGACGTCCACATGCTGGCAGAGGTCTTCCACCTTTTCGCCGAGTTCTTCCACGTCTTCCGTCACGCCAATCAGTTCGCCGAGTTGTTCCACGTCTTCCGTCACGCCAATCAGTTCGCCGAGTTGTTCCACGTCTTCCCTCACGTCAATCAGTTCGCCGAGTTGTTTCACCTCTTCCCTCACATCATCTGAAACGGGAGCAGCTGTCGCCTCGGCCACTAGGTGCTCCCTCCCCGGCTCCGCGCTATTCCGTCTGCCCCTGGCATCCAGTACTTTGACGCTCTCGTCAACTCTTACTACCAGGGCGCCAAGACGTTCCCCGTCGTCCTCCACGACGTCCACGTGCTGGCAGAGGTCTACCACCTTTTCGCCGAGTTCTTCCACGTCTTCCGTCACGCCAATCAGTTCGCCGTCAATTTTCGCCGATAGCTCCGTCTTCATCTCTTTCAGCTCGGCAACGAGGTTGTTTCTCGTCTTTATTTCTTCTTTCAGCTCGGCAAAGAGGTTGTCGTTTCTCGTTTTCATTTTGGCAGCGAGGTTGTCGTTTGACGTTTCCATTTTGGCAGCGAGGTTGTTGGTTGCCGTCTTCATCTTGGACATTTCTGTCTTCATTTCGGCGAATAATTCTTTCATCATTGCCATCATCCTGGTTTCCGAATCTCCCTCCATCTTGGTTCTAACGTTGCAACTTCTAACGACGATGTAACGAAACTAGAAGCAATTCGACGAATCCCACTTCTGACACCAGTGTGACTTTTTTGGTTGTGGGTGTAAAGTAAAGTATTGTTGTTGTAGTGTTTAACGCCCGCTTTTACTACTACGGCACCGCAGGCGGTGACACTAATGATACATGAAGATGGAGCACCGGTGGAATGAGATGGCGGGGGAAACCGGAGTACCCGGAGAAAACCCGCCCTGACGCCGTTTCGTCCACCACGAATACCACATGCGGGTCCCTGGGATCGAACCCGGGCCGCCTAGGTGGTAGGCGAGCGCGCTAACCGTAAAGTAAAGTAGACAGATGTAGTCGAGATAAAGAACACTTTTATTTCCGTAAACAGTAACTTTGTACACTCGTTGCAACAACAAGAACTAACTCTTCTCCGTCGGCACAACTCTCCACATCGTCTGTCCGTCTCCGTCGGCACGACTACTCAACACTTCACATACGTCTGACTGACTCTTCTCACACTTTACCGCTATTTATATCTCCCAGGCACTATTCTGGAAGCTTCAGGAACGTTCACTTATTGCGGCGAGATACAAAGTAGAAGTCTCCAGAAGAATCTATCCTTTTCTCTCTTTCGGCAAGCGCCCCAACAATGCGGCCATTCTCTGTCTCTTTCCTTCGGCTCCTTTGCGGTAGTGCCGACAATAATGCGATGGGTGACACTGCGGTTGTCGGCAATTAGATACGGCGGGCGCGGTGACACTATAAACAAACGAACAACAATGTTCCATTTCACGAAAGTTTTAAGTTTTCCGAAACTCGCACACATAACAAGGAATATCTCTGAAATAGTTCACCCTATAAGAAAATTTATTCAGGCATAAATTGTGTATTTTAGCAAGATCTACATTTTTTTATAGTATGATTTGGTCTATCTCTAACGGTTTACCAGTTATGCAAAGGTCAACCAGAGTAAATACAACTACAGGAACTATAGCCAGAAAATTCAAGATATACATTTCATTTGTCACAAAAATATCTCAAACATATGACATTTTAATCAAAATCTTTAGAGCCATTTTTAAGAAAATAAAGATGTTCAAAAAATTTTCCATGTAAAGGGTAGTTTAGGGTGGGGCTATTTTCTTCAAACTCTTTGTGTCGCATCCTTGAAAGACATTAAACTTAAATATGTTGGTTGTTGTTAGCTAATGCTGGATTTCTGACAATGAAGTCATTAATCCTCTTGCTCTCCAATATTTAATATGTGAATAGCGACCACAAGGTACCCAAGCTGAGCAGAACATTACTTCCACTTACTGGTGTTTTGCTCCTCACTGTAACTTTTCTATCTGACCTTACCTTGGTCATCTCTTGTTCTCTTCCGACTCCGATGCTATTAGGGTTTCTGAGGACTAGGGAGTCTTTATTTTTCCAACCTCTACATTTCTCTAATTTCTCTATAAAATCTTAACCCCTAACATGCTGACCTGTCATGGCATGTAATATGTCCTCTGATTGGTAATGCGAGGATATGGTCGGTGAATTTATTTTGATAAGTCTCCTGGTCAGGTCGGTGAGACCCGTAAACCAACGACAGGTGTGGTCCTCCAGACATTCTGGGGGTTGTGAGAGAGCGATGTGACTGCCAAAACATAAAAATATGGTGCTCTCTAAAAATTGGTTACTATACTGCTATTGCTCTATCAATATATTAAACTTAAATATCAACTTTGGTTTTTAACCGATTTTATGTTTTAGAGTTATGCTGTCCACACACTGACACACACTCGCATGCAGACCTTTTTCCAAAAATTCATTTTTTGGATTCAGGGGTCCTCAAAACATATATTTCCAGTGAAATCTCGACATGGAATTTTTGGGTGGAGTACAATACTTCCTCTACTTTACTATATGCAGTAGAGAAAGTAATAAGCATGCTGAACTACATGGTCATCAGCACCCTTATAAAATGGACCATGCCAAAGGCAGAGATAAATCTCAGTATAAAATAAGAATACCAGTAAAAGCAAAAATATCGATAAAGATACCAAACGTATGAGGCAACAGCCGGAATTGTAACAAAGTTATAAAAGGAATTTACTAATCCAGTTAAAGGGACATTTCATAGCTGCTGTAATCCAAGGTTCCATGTGCAGTTCTCATAGAGATTTGGGATGCCTAAACCCTCATTTAATACCTTATCAAAGCAAGGTTCTACAACACATGTGTCGTTTGTCCTTCTCAAGTTCCAGTAGATGTCCCCTAGGTCCCAGTGTTACTCTATACAGATGTATGTTACAGGACATATGTCGTTTATCCTTCTCAAGTTCCAGTAGATGTCCCCTAGGTCCCAGTGTATACTCTACACAGATGTATGTTACAGGACATATGTCGTTTATCCTTCTCAAGTTCCAGTAGATGTCCCCTAGGTCCCAGTGTATCAGGACGTGTGTCGTTTGTCCATCTCACATTCCAGTAATGTCCCCCTAGGTCCCAGTGTATACTCTATATAGATGTTTGTTACAGGACGTGTGTCGTTTGTACATCTCACATTCCAGTAGATGTCCCCTAGGCCCCAGTGTATACTCTATACAGATGTTTGTTACAGGACGTGTGTCGTTTGTCCATCTCACATTCCAGTAGATGTCCCCCTAGGTCCCAGTGTATACTCTATACAGATGTTTGTTACAGGACGTGTGTCGTTTGTCCATCTCACATTCCAGTAGATGTCCCCCTAGGTCCCAGTGTATACTCTATACAGATGTTTGTTACAGGACGTGTGTCGTTTGTCCATCTCACATTCCAGTAGATGTCCCCCTAGGTCCCAGTGTATACTCTATACAGATGTTTGTTACAGGACGTGTGTCGTTTGTACATCTCACATTTCAGTAGATGTCCCCTAGGCCCCAGTGTATACTCTATACAGATGTTTGTTACAGGACGTGTGTCGTTTGTCCTTCTCACATTCCAGTAGATGTCCCCCTAGGTCCCAGTGTATACTCTATACAGATGTTTGTTACAGGACGTGTGTCGTTTGTCCATCTCACATTCCAGTAGATGTCCCCTAGGTCCCAGTGTATACTCTATACAGATGTTTGTTACAGGACGTGTGTTGTTTGTCCATCTCACATTCCAGTAGATGTCCTCTAGGTCCCAGTGTATTCTCTACACAGATGTTTGCTACAGGATGTGTATTGTTTGTCCATCTCACATTCCAGTAGATGTCCCCTAGGTCCCAGTGTATACTCTATAGACATGTTTGTTACAGGGGAAGGTTCTACAGCACATGTGGCGTTTTCCCCATCTCACGTTCCATGGGATTGAAGGACTGGAGAAGTGTGGAATCGTTGATTCAGCCGTTCCTAAGGAAGTGACTGCGAAGTTTTCGATACGGTTTGTTCACCACCAAACGCCATGGCGTGTCAACAGTATTGTTACAAACTACTTGCAACACTTGTGGAGTACATGCAACAGCCCCAACCAAATGCAGGTGGAGATGACGTTTTCAGTACAACCATGGTTGGATGATCCTCTTACACCATATTACGCAGCAGCAAAGGATGCAATAAAGACTGTGTACAGCATGGAGCCCAACATCATACGGATGGGTGGCAGCATGCCTATTATACACCCTTTACGGAAGATGAATGTAGGGAAGAATATCATCATAATACCTATAAGTAACTACGAGGACAATGCTCATAGACCAAATGAGAGGATTGTTAGCAAGCGTTATTATAGATATGTAAAAGTCTTTGCGAGCTTCTTTTATGAGGTTGCTAAGGTGTAAATTTTCTATGAATAAAGCAAATTGTATTTAATATCATTTGTTGAATTACTTTGATAGTATGATTCATAAGCAACAATATTAATCTTCTTTAGACAAACTAAGTAGTACAGATTTTCCACAAAGACTCCTCATATTTTCACGGTGCTTCTCCGTTGCAAGAGCTGCCAGTCCATACTTTGCCCGTAATGCTGCCAGAATATTCGTCAAAAATTCACCACGTTCATTTTGAAATATCTGAAATGGCTGATGTGGTCTTAGGCAATAAACATAAGACCCAAAAAGCATATACTTTTCAATAAACTGAGCTTCCAATTATTTCTTGCACTGCACTACGTCCTTGAAATGCCTGTCTTCTGTTCGCTCCAAATGGGCAAGGGCTGCTCTAAGTAGTGGTGGAGTGCGCCAACGTCCCGGAGATGTAACAACTATGTTACCTCGAACGCACCAAAGGCACTGGTGGACACCCTCAGTGCCACCGGTGTAAGGTGTGGTGGCCCTCACCGGAAGATGCGTACCTACGAGTGCCAATTTAAGGGAGGCTGTCCAAGCAGGAAGGCCACCATCACTTGCAGATGGCCACCACAGGTGCAACAAGACATGCCTGCTGCACCTACCAGAGTGCCATGCACCTATAAAGCCTACACGCTAGGGACCAACATTCTTCGCAGCCCTACCCCTTAGGACGGAGAGGCATTGCCACGCTCGGCAGCCAGAGTCTGTTTCCGAGGCTTCCACATATGTGCAGCAGTCGAGGGACAATACAAGCGATAACAGGCCGGCACTCCCTAAGTACTCCCATAAAACCACCTCAACAGATTCCCTCCTGCAGTACAGCTTTCTAATATGTTCATGTGGCTGCAGCATTTGCTACAAAACCACGGCCACCACATCTGCAATCTGCCAGTGGTTAATTTCCTCCACTGACCCAGACCCTGCCATGGGTCATCCAGAGTGTCCAGAACAGCGGGTTGGACTATGTCTCGCACCTCGTTGTGGAACGCGTGTGGCCTGGGCATTCAGCTCCAGCAGATGCCTTAGACGTCATCTTGGTTTGGGAAACATCTCCGACTGATTGACACCCGCGTTATAACTGCCTCAGGACAGACCACCCATTTTCGTGAGGGGAAGCATAGTCCAGCTCCCTCAACTTCATACCCAAGAGGCTACGGCCATCTGTGTTCACCTCGGAGAACAGAAGTCTTGATGCTAAATTAAATCAATCTTCCTTTCATAGAAGTTTGAAAACAGTGTTGTTGTAATTAATTTAAAAGGTGAGTTAATTAATAACACTGAACAACACTTACAACATATTTTTCCGGGACGTGTTTCGAAGGTAACTTTCCTCCATTATCAACCGGACAATAACTGGGTTTCCATGGTGCTTGATGGTGCAGATGGTGATGCATCTTCTGGTGTTTCTTCTGGTGGCGGTTCGATGAACTTACTGAAAATGTCTCTCTGAGGAATGTCGAAATTAAATACTCGGTTTCTATTTTTTAAAATAAAGATTTGTTCCCATGTGGACAGTTCTTGTTTTCCGGTTATGTGTTTAAGAAGTTTCAGTTCTAGCTTTATGTCATGATTTTTTGTCCAAAAGTGAAATGCAACCGCTGATTTTTCTAATTGTTTACTCTTAATGTTTCTAACGTGTTCCTTGGATCTAATTTCTAAATTTCTTTTGGTTTTTCCTATGTATATTTCATTACAATCACTGCATTCAATTTGGTATATGCCAGATTTTTTGTTAGGTGGAATACCATCTTTGATGTTTGAAAGTAGTAGGTTTTTTATGGAGTAATGGTTTACTGCTGCTAGCTCAATGTTGTATTCCTTGAACACCTTTTTAAATTTATCAAAGGCCCATGGATGATATGTGAATTTTTTGAATATCATTTTTGTTTTTGCTGCTGTGAGAGTTGTAGTTTCTTTTAATAATTTTTTCTTCTCTGCTTGTTTTACCTTTTTATCTACTAATTCTTTGGGAAAGCCGTTTTTTTTGTGCTATTTCAATTATTTTGTAATATTCTGTTTTATATTCTTCTGCTGAAAGAGGGATGTTCACCAATCTATGTGTTAAACTATTGAAAATTGCTTGTTTGTGGCTTCTTGGATTGTAACTATTAGCTTTTATGTAGTTGTCTGTCTGCGTTGGTTTTCTGTGAATACCGAAATTTATTCTATCCTTGTTTTTGATTAATTTTAGATCTAAAAATGGTAATTTATTATCTTTTTCTACTTCCACTGTGAAATTTATACTTTTGTCCTGTATGTTCAGAAGTTTTAATGCGTCACTGATGTGTCTTTTTGGAACTATTGCAAATATATCATCCACATATCGCTGCCAGAGTTTGAACATCCACGGGAAACCTTTTGTGATCCGTATTTCCAATGAACTCATGTAAATATCTGCTAACAATGGTGAGAGAGGGTTGCCCATTGCTAAACCTGAAGTTTGACGGAAATACTTTGTTTGGAACTGGAAGAAATTTTGTTCTGTGCATAATTTGGTGAGTTCTATGTATTCTGCAATTTCTGACGATGACATTCCAAGTGATTTGAGCCAATTTTTGATCAGTGATGGGAGCTTTTCTATTGGTATACTGGGAAATAGTGACTTTACGTCAAAGGAGACAAGGGTGTCCTCTTCTGTTAATTTGAAGTCTTTGATATGTTCTATTAGTTCATAACTGTTTCTTATGCTTAAACTTTCAAATTTAGGAAATGAATTAAATTTATTAGACATTTTGCCAGTTTGTAAGTTGGGTAAACCATAGATTCTGGGTACGGTTGGATTATTTGGTTTAATTGCATATTTGTTTGGTATTACGCTTGAATTTTGTATAGTTTTTTCAAATGTTTGAACACAAGTGGTTAGCGGGTTTTTGCTGATTTTTTCGTAGTTACTATTATTTAGCATAATTTCCATTTTTTCTATGTAATTTGATTTATTCATTATTACTATTTTGTTCCCTTTGTCTGCCTTTGTGTATACCACGTTTTTATGTTTTAAAGAATGGATAAGATTTCGTTTATTTTTGCTTATTTTGTATTTGTTTATTTTTAAATTAAAAAAATAAATCAATCTTGTTTAATGATGCTGTTAATTGCCAGGATCACATCAGCATCACCGGTGTGCCACAGTTCTTCTGCATGCCAGTAAATCTATTGATATGGACCTGTCGTTTTTAAGCACACTTAAAAATCATCAGTCTGGGCCAGATTTGAACCTGCGACCTTGGGATCAGAGGCCAGTGGCTAACCAACTGAATTACCCAGACCGACAGTGTTGATGCTGTCTATGTACCACACACCCTATTCATTCTCGCCCTATATCCCCATGCCATCCTAGTCGGGGACTTCAATGGCAAACATCCGACCCAGGTGGACAGAACACCCTCAACTCAAGAGTACAGGGTCCCTGACAACCAGCCACTACCAGCAAGGTCAGGAGCAGCCATCCGTCATTGACTTCGTCATCAAACATTTCCCCTAGCATCTATCAAAGAACTTCACTGAGACCATAACTACTTCCTTAAAATATATTTAATAAATAGAAATGTATTTTCACAATGAGAAATTTTTATTTTTAATTTTCTGTTTTAACATACACTTATAAGGAAATGTATAAATGTTAACTTTATATTAGTGCACAGATATATTATATATATGTATAAAAATTGAGTTTTTAGAGGCCACTAAAGTCTTGCACTCAGTTTAATATACAAAACATTACAGTAGAAGGAAGTGAGGCCATTGATTAATCACAACTGATCCTCATCTGAAGAGAAGGTCAACACCCACGGAGATGATACAGCCCTTGAAAAGTCTGGTAATTCTTGGTGTTCATCCCCACTACCATCATCGTCAGAAGAAACATCTCTGAAGCTCAGAGATCGGATCTGTTCCACGGCCCGGTGAAGAGATTCCTGGCGATCAGGTGTCGTATCGCCGCTAGCAGTTCCACCTGCTGGTGTCTGGGGAGTGTTAGTTGGTGGGATAGGAGTGGGAGTCAACGTACCGTCTCCTGCGACCGGATGAGACGTAGGGCTCTTGGGTCGGCCAGTTTCCTCGTGTTGCTGACAACCCTCTAGTCTCAAACCTGCCACACCCTTCTTGGGAATGGTAGCTAGGTCACGCTTTATTCTCCTTCGACGAGAAGGATCATTTCGTCTAATCTGAAGCATTGCATCAAAGTCTGCGACATAGAGCAAGCCTGCTACAAGTAGTTCACAAATTCTTTCACCCTTCTTGTAAGCCGTCTCTAATTCACGACTTGTGCGCTCATCATATTGCCACCATCCTGCAAAGAGTCAGAGACTCAGTAACCTCAAACATAACATCATCATATGTATGTACTTGCACTGACCCGTTACCGTTATTAGCCTATTAAAAATTCACACTTCAATTAACAATTTTTATGTACAATAAGTAGAGATGTCTGATGAGTAAGTTTAGGACAAACTATAAATCCTGGGGACACACGAGCATTTACATGTCATCTCAACACACATGAGCCTCACTCCTCAACTTTCACATTATTATTACTCCTCAATGTCTCATCCTGAATGTTTGATACTTCTCTCTTTTGTACATCAGATTCCTACTGCAGTAAAACCTCATCAAAGTGCAATATCTAACATTTCAAAATCTCTAAAAGCACACAAATGTTTTGGTCCTGATGCTTACAACATAATACTTCCCCAACTTACTATATGTAGTAGAGAAAGTAAAGATATCTGTTTTTGTTGTTGTACAAAACAGAACACACTAACACTAAGTTTTATTAATAATTTGTTGTATAAAGTGGAAACATCATTATACCAAATAGACATCTTGAAGTAAACATGCAAAGTGTAGAACGGCTATGGGCATTAAACTCAATAAAGTTCTTTAAGTGACAATAATACCTAGATGAGTTAAAGCTTGCAGAAGACGACTTTTACAAAGTGTTGTGGATAGTAAACAGTGCCACGCAGAGCTGTAAACAGTCCACATGCAGGTAACAGTCGACACTTTGTCACTCAGCCATGCTTATTGTCCAGCCATTATAACGACACCAAACACAATCAAAATGAAACTAAAACATTTGTTTAGTTTTACTATGTTATATTAAACAAAAGTTTGATGTGTATGTTTGAGTAACATACTTACTGAAAACTCACAGGCAATGGTGTACTTTGGTTTCTTGTGTTTCACCAAAAACTTGGATCATTCAAACATTTATAATTCCAAATCATTAATTTGAAGATGTTTTACGGTTCCTTGAATTTTTGTATTAAAGCAATGTAAAAACTGAATATGCAATTCAGACATGTCAGTCAAAAAGCAATGTAAACATGGACATTTAATCTAACTTCATCCACGTGTTCCGCAAAAGAGGTTATTTTACTCTGGGGTTGTTTTGTCAAAATGCAGTTTGGGGATGGAATAGCTTTCCTATACCTGCAAGGCGTCTTGTCACTATGGCCCTTAGTAAACTGTGTGTCCAGCACAACACTAACTTTTGTGGAGAGAGTCACCATCATTCAACAAGTTGAAAAGGGTTTCAAGAAAAAAAACCTAAATTGGAAAAGAATATGGGATATCACTTTGTCAATTTATTTGAAGAATAAGAAGAACAGTCTCAAGTGAAAATGGAAGGAGCTGAAAAAGAGTGCAACAACTGGAAAATCCTGATGGATATATGGACCTGTATTGTTAAAATGTCAATTTTAGAGTAACTTTTGTAATTCAAATTTTTGGACATTTCAATTCTTTTTCCTGTCCCTTCAGCTTCAAATTATCCAAGTTCCATGGCAATATGTAAACAGAAACACGTAAATCAATGTACATTCATTGGTTAAAGTAGTCTGCTGAGTACGAGGGAAATTCTAAAAGTAAGGTCTCCAATTTTTTTTTAAATATAAAGAAACATTTATTGAACAACAATTTGCATTTTGCATTTGCATTTTTGTAAGCGCTGTGGCAGTTTTTGTTCACCCATGACATACCAGTCTGCCACTATACTCTTGAAGAAGTGATGGACCTGATCTTTCACCTCGTCGTCGTCACCGAACTACCTTCCAGCCAAGTTTTCTTTCAACTTGGGAAACAAGTGGGTGCCAAGTCTGGACTATAGGGTGGATGGGTGACGTCTATCCAAACTGTTGCACGGTTTGATGGGTGATGTGGGGGCGAGCATTGACATGGAGAAGGCTTATGCTCTTGCTCAATATTCCTTCTTTGGTTCTGAATTGCCCGTCTGAGTTTATTTAACGTCTGACAATATCTGTCAGCATTTATTGTTGTCATGGGGTACATAAAATCGACCAACAATGTCCTCTTTCGATCCCAAAACACAGTTGCCATGACTTTACCAGCAGACTGACTTCTTTTGAATTTTCGCAGCTTGGGTGAACTGGAATGCTGCCACTCACATGACTGTTGTTTGATCTCAGGTGTGAAGTGGAAAGCCCAGGTTTCATCACCCATGACTATTGAATCTAAAAGGTTGTCCTTTTCATCTGCATAGCACTGAAGAAATTGGCAAGAAGTTTCAGTGCATTGCCTTATTTGATCTTCTGTCAGCATTCTTGGGATCAAACTTGCATACACCTTCCGAAATTTCAACTCTTCAATTGAAGTCCGGTGGATGGTGCTTCAAGAAATCTCAGGAACAATGGATGGAAGAATGGAGTTTAGGGGTCCATCGACAGCTAGATCATTTGGGCCTTTCAGGAACAAGGCAAAGCTCATCGAGAGTGATCCGCCAATCTAGAAGCACAATTTGTTCAACCTTTTGCAATTGTTTCACCAGAAATTGACAGGCTCTCGTTTGTTTCCCCGTCATGAATTTCCATACCACCATCTGCAAACTCTACACCAGTTGTGGACATTTTTGACATCAATAAAGACCCTCCACACACTTCTGTCAACTGTCGAATTTCGACTGTTTAACCCCCTTTGCACTAAAAAACCGATTAACTGTGTGAACTTTGCACCTGGTGGTAGTGGTTAACGGGAGCTCCACTACAACTGGCTGCCCAGCCAACTCTTTCGCACTCACAAACTGAATAACTGTGTGAACTTTGCACCCGGTGGTAGTGGTTAACGGGAGCTCCACTACAACTGGCTGCCCAGCCAACTCTTTCGCACTCACCAACCGACTAACTGTGTGAACTTTGCACCTGGCGGTAGTGGTTAACGGGAGCTCCACTACAACTGGCTGCCCAGCCAACTCTTTCGCACTCACAAACCGACTAACTGTGTGAACTTTGCACCTGGCGGTAGTGGTTAACGGGAGCTCCACTACAACTGGCTGCCCAGCCAAGACAGAGCCCCAGTGGATGTGCAGTGGAGGAAAAAACCAGTATGGGCAACTCCACACAAAGTTTCCCTGTGATCGCAGTGCTTTGGAGACCTTACTTTTGGGATTACCCTCATACTAACAAAAACTACTGGAATTTTCCTGTATTACGTGATAATGTGTTATTATGTACAACTGCAGGAAGGTATGAAACTACTTAATCAGTAAATGAGCGAATAACATGCACAGAGTTCCTGTGCTGAAACCATCATGGCTGATCATGTGCAATTTGTAAACAATCACCTTTAAGAAGTTATTTTGATGATATTTCACAAACATTGCAACATGATGGTGGAGTTTACTGGTATGACTGGATATACAGTGATAGCTTAAACAGATGCCGGAAAAATCAAGGCAATGACAAATTTGTTAGGAGTGCACTGTGTCAAAAGCTTCAAAACTTCTTCCAGATTAACAAGTCAGTTACAATCATTGTAACTGTGAAACTCCCTATGTTCAGTTTCAGCTGTTGTTACTGTGATGAGAAGGAGAGAGAGGTCTGATTTGGATCACCAAGTTTTGTTTTCATATATCTAAGTTATCTAATCAGAAGCATGTATTGCAGTGGGATTCACAGTGAGAGGGCTCAGGACTACATTTTGTGCACTTTTCACGTACAAACATGTGTGTTTACATCAAGTGTAGTTCTAAGATGCGTGTTACGTAACTCTGAGCAGGCTTTACTGTGTAACAGGAACTCCGTATACAACAGTTAACATAGGCTTCTGGTGTACAGTTCTGTGAATGAAAGAACTCCTTCATCGGACTGAGCCAACTCATTACCAACTTTAATTATAAAATAGAATTTTCCAAACAATGGTACATTTTTCATCAACACATGGAAACATCATGTAAACATGCACATTTTGACATACATAATTTGTTTCTTATATTTTGTCTTTACTGCAGTCACTTTTAACAGTGAACAAAGATATTACAACAAAAACTGCATAAATTATAAATGCTATATAGATGAAAATATAATTGAACAACAACAAACCCAATTTGGGTTGTAATAGAAACATACCAAAATATACTCCGTTGTTGCTAGTTCACAATAAGCTAGGAATTCACACCTGTTGCACGTTTAACACCCATTTGTACTACACATGGCAGTGCTACGCAGATCACTCAACACCAACATTCCATAAACATTTTCTAAATACTGATCCAATATAGTCTCTCATTCCTCGTCTTGTCTAATCATTTCTTTATTGACAGCAAACATCAAAGTCGTTTGCTGCTCCTTGTTATCTTCTGCCAGCATATAAACAAACCATGAGGTGAAATCAGAAATGAAAACTTCAATGCCATTACCAGGATTTGAACCATGGATCTTTTTCTCTACACGTGGCTGCTTTGAGGTACCACAATAAAATAATTTAAGTACAATACTACTGACAGTGAAGCAATATAAATCAACAATAAACATTTATTATCTTCACTTATCTTCTGTAAGTTGTAAATATTTCAAATGACAAGAGCAGTTTTGTGAGTTCAGTACATCATAATGATGGCAGCCGTAACAAAGTGATTTCTAGATAGTTCAATCAAAGTGATACTGATGATGTGGGCAATTCACTTGCGAAATTGCTCTATCATTTCAAATATTCACAACTTATGAAAGATAAGTGAAGCTTAGTCTCCTATATTTATTGTACAGTGGAACTCAAATAATTTGAATGCTTATAATTCGAAATCATCATTAATTCAAAGAGTTTTCTAGGTTCCTAGAATTTTGTTTAAAGCAATGCAAAAAATCAAGTTTAATTCAAAGCTTTTGTACACAATATTAATTTTTGACTCCTTGACTTTTCAAGAAGGTTGCCATGGAGACAGTTTTTTTTTTTTTGTTGGTAAGAGTTTTTGGAGAAGGTTAAGAGACAAAGCAGTAGTGTGGCTGCACTTGAAGTTTGAGATTAAATGTGTAGTTGTGTTATGAGCAAATAAAAGATTGAGATTTGCTAAAATTACTACATTTGGTGTCAGAAGCGGGATCTAAAGCTATGATGGAAGCTGCATTGGAAAAGATTTTACAAGAGCTGAAGGAAATGAAAGCAGCAAACGACAACCTCCCTGTGAAGACAGAAATGGCAAATAACAACCTGGCCGTGAAGATGACTGAATTAACCACGGAAATGAAGGCTGCGAACAAGGCCCTTGCTGCCAAATTTGTAGAGCAGTTGGCTGACGTGAGGGATGGCGTCACGGAGCTGGGCAAGCAGATGGGTCAAGTGGATGAACACGTCAAAGACCTGTCGAACCGCGTTAATGACCTAGAGGGAAAGGCCGACAGCAGCACCAAGTCCCTGAACGCCATGGTGGCGGACATCATCAGCAGAAGACTGAAAGATCTGAAGGTCGATGTGCTGGGATGCGACACCACATCGGCATGCATCAAACCACCGAAGTACGAAGGCACACCAACCTTTGAAGTCTTCCACCGCCAATTCGACACAGTGGCCAAGCACAACAAGTGGTCGTCAGAAAAAGAGGCCACACAGCTGATAGGCAGCCTCCAGGTATGGGCCGCAGAGGCGCTGAACGCAGTCCAGACAGCGGCGGCACCCAAGGACATCTGGGAGGCCCTGGAGAACCAGTTCAGAAACCACCACTTAGCCGCAGTCAACTGAAATCTGGGATGCAACAGCCAGGGGAGACGCTGCAGGAATTCGTCCTGGCAATCAAACAGCTGGCCAGCAAAGCCTTGGTCGACCTCCCATCCGAATTCGTATCCCGAGAAGTTGCCTACACCTTTGTCAACAGGGTAGGCGATACCGAGATAGGACAACACTTAATGCTTGGCGACTACAAGACCCTCCTCGAGGCACTAACGGCCGCATTGAGGATGGAAGCGGCCAAAGTGACGGCTATCGCGACCTTGAAGACAAGGAGTATCCGTTACGATGAAGACCGAAGACCAGTCCAGGGACACCAACGAAGACCAAGTGGCATGTGTTGGGGGTGTGGCAAGTTTAATGTTCGGCCGAGAGCTATGCCTCCCTTGTGACCTGGCTTTGGGGAGCCCCCCAGAAGCAAAACAGCCAGTGACTGAGTATGTGGACAATCTGGTAGACCATCTCCACGACATGCACGAGATAGCACGTCGGAACATCCAGATGGCGAGCGACCGCATGAAGACCCGGTACGACAGGCAAGCCAACAGTCGAGGATTCCAGCAAGGTGACATGGTCTGGTTGTACCGCCCTACCCGGACCAAGGGACGCTGCCCAAAACTTCAACATCCATGGCAAGGCCCGTACCGGGTGGTAAAGAGAATTAATAACGTGGTCTACCGCATCCAGAAGATGCCCCAAGGAAAGATGTTAGTGGTACACCTGGATCGTCTGGCCCGTTACATGGTGCTGTTCGGGATGACCAGCATTAAGAAGGGAGCAGTGTGACATGGATTCTCCATGTCATTAAGACTCCTTGATTTTTCAAGGAGGTTGCCATGGAGACAGTTTTTTTTATTGGTAAGAGTTTTTGGAGAAGGTTAAGAGACAGAAAGCAGTAGTGTGGCTGTACTTGAAGGTTGAGATTAAATGTGTAGTTGTGTAATGAGTAAATAAACAATTGACATTTGCTAAAATTGTTACAATATAAACACAAAAATTTAATATGACAACTTTGTCCATGTGTTACTGCAAAAGAGGTCATCACTTTGGGGTTGTTTGTTACATCGGAATGCCGTTACCTGCTCCCACATCCCCTTGTTTAAAACATGCGTGTGGTTAGTTGTTGCTTGAGCTTCCTACTGTTGAGTGCATTGCCACTGTCTCTTAGTAAAGCACGTTTCCAGTACAATATTAGAGCTTTTGCTGAAAAGGTCACTATCATTCAAGAAGTTGAAAAGAGTCTGAAGTAAAACTCTGAAATGGTGAAAGAATACGGAATACCACCGAACACTTTGTCAACTTGTCTGAAGAAGAACAGAAAATTTTAATCAGTGCATCGAGTGAAAATGGTAAGAGTCAAAAAGAGCGAGATAACTGGAAAATACAGATGGGTGTATGCTTCTGAAGTGCTAAAATGTCAATTTTAGACGTAACTTTTGTAATTCAAATTTTTGGATCTTTCAAACTCTTTTCTTTTCTGTTCAGCTTCAAATTATCCAAGTTCCACAGTATTTGTTGATGGCATTATCAATGGGTCAGATGGAGTCAGGACACACATGACAGTGGTTATTGCGAACAGTCACTTTCACCCCCTCCCTAAAACATACTTGCACTAATCTTCTATGTAGATATATACAGTGTTCAATATCAAATCACTTTTACAAAAACAGTTAATCTAAGATCTATTTTTTCGCAGACCAGCAACCCCTTTCTTATCTGTAGCAACATGGTCTCTCTTTATCCTCCTCTTTTTGGAAGGATCATGTTTCCTGTACTGACGATAATTAACAAAATCAATCACATAGAGTGCTCCACAAATCAGTATTTCACAGCTTTTCTCTCCGAGTTTGTACATTTCCTCTAGGTCCATGCTTGTACGTTCATCATACTGCCACCAACCTAAGATAGGAATCAAATATTAACTGCCTTCATTGTGTTAACAAAAGTTACAGAACAGCAGCC
Source organism: Tenodera sinensis (assembly GCA_030765045.1). Taxonomy (NCBI): domain Eukaryota; kingdom Metazoa; phylum Arthropoda; class Insecta; order Mantodea; family Mantidae; genus Tenodera; species Tenodera sinensis. The sequence continues at coordinate 78,476,501 of CM060974.1, read as the reverse complement.
ATATGTCACAATACATTTCAAAACCTGCAGAAGGACCAATTTTTAAAGCAATAAGACTGGCCAAAGTGGTCATGAGCTACAATAGGTTACCTTATCATTAACACATATACTTCATTGCATAATGGTGCACCTCCATTTACAGACAAGCAATCAGGACGTATGCATTTCATCACATTAATACTCAACCTGTCCACTATAGAGACATATTGAAAAACAAGGTGAAGCCACTGCAACCGTCATGAGTACTGTAATACAATGAGTCTGCCATAAAAATGTATACACTCTTTGTCACACTACCAGAATATTGATGTTACCAATTGAGTACATTGTGGTATACTACTTCGGCCAACAGATGTTAATACTTTCAGCACAAAAGTGAGAAAACAAAATGAGTGGACCATGCTTGACTCTCAAGCAGTGCAAATGCATTCTGAAGTGGTTTATCAAGTTTCATAGTGCAGTGTCAGTCCTTACAACAGAACTTCCAATCTGCCTAACAAATGTATTACTGATAAATATGAGCTGCATGGAACAAATTGTGCTAATCACAAAGGAAGATCAGCAAGATTGTGTTGGGAATGTTTGCTACCTCTCCACAATGTAATGGGAATTAGAAGTACAACAATTTATACGTTGTACACATCGCATTTCTTGTCCGAAAATTGGAAAGCTGCCTGTAAGCATGTGAAGCGCGCAGAAGAAATGTATTGGGAAAAAGACAGATTAATGGACGATATATTGGACAGTTTCATCATAAATTTAGAAGACAGTGACTCTGAATCGGAAGATGCATGTGAAGACTGCAGATGTGATCCAGCATCCGATATCAATGAAGCTGAAGATCTTACCAACTTACCGGGACCCTCCATGGACCCTCAGGGACGGAATCTCTACACTGCTTCTATCTAACAGCAGTTCTTAAAGTGTTACTCTCTGATAGCTGTGATATAGTCAGGCAAACGCACCGTTGCATGGAACCAATGCGAAATGGGATTAGGCAGTCGTGGAGTACCCACAACAGCGCAGGCAGTAATGCGTTCTCTCTCTAATTCCCATGTTTCAACATAAACCAAACGAACTGTAAGCAACTGCATCAGTGCCGGCAATACCCACATTGCTTGGGGTCCATGTAAAAATTAACTGGTATCTGTGGCATCGGTGTCTGAATTTTAACAACGAATGCTGAGGTGCCAAGAAACTGTCATAGAGCCTGATGGGTGCTCAGAGAGGTGGAGCAAATAATAAAACCTGCAGGACCTGAACTGGAGATAAAGTAAGAAATAAAATATTGTAAACAGCTCGACAGTAAAAACTGAACTGGCGTCCGGGAGGCGGTACTTGTGAGTGTCAATGTTGAAAATGAAAGCACAACCTGGAAACCATTGGTAAGTACAGAGTGTAATTCCGGTAACTTCCCAGGAGCTAGGTGAAAAGTTGACAATATACTGATTGATAGCACAGTCTGAAAGCTCCAAGTCAAACTGGGCATGCTGGAGTTGCCAAGGAGGATAGTAGCTAAGAGAATACCATTCTTGGAGCACATCTGCAGCTCGCGATACCCACTACCGCTTCATCGGGATATAGTGGAATTCTGCAGATAATGGATGCAATACAGTTTGCAATGAAAGATGTCCTGGGTGAGCTGCCAACCGGACCACATAAGACCAAGCAACATAGAATGAAAAACAGAGGAGGGAGCTTGTCAGAATCAGCATACAGACACTCAATTAGTGCAGAAAGCTCCAGTAGCTACAGTCAGCAAGAGCTAACCTGGCACTTGACAGCTATGCGATTCACTCACCCTATCTCGTCCAATCTTGTTACAAACACATTGCATAACGGTTAGTCCATTGGACGAGAAAGAGCTAGCGTCATTCGCAGGTGAGTGAATCAGCTAGCTGCAAGGGCCAGGTTAGTTCTCACCAACTGTAGACAGAGTTTAGAGGCAGATGCTGTGGCATAGATAAAACAGCCATAGTTTAGTTTGGACCACACCTATGAGTTATACAACATCAACATTAGGGTGTGATTGCCACCCCAAGATGCCCCAGATAAAACCCTGAGTATCCAAAGTGAGCGATCACAGGAAGCACAAAGATGATGAATATGGTGCTCCGATGTAAGTTTGCTGTCAAGGTGAAGGCCCAAGAACTTAAGGTGCATTAAAAAACAGCAGAGGTGTGCCACGCAAATTAAGACGTATCCCATGAAGTCGATAAAAGTGGACACATTGTGTTTTTTTGCAGGAGCGAACAGCCCACTCAGCGATGGAGGATATAGTCAGCTGCAGTTGACGCTTGATGTGCTGAACATTAAATGAGCGGTAGTAAATCACAAAGTTGTCAACATACAGGCACATCGGGATTACGCTACAAACAACACAAGCTATTCCATTAATCACAATGGCAAAAAGCACACACTCAAAATAGTCCCCTGGGGTATACCATTTTCCCGGATCCTCTCATGTAATAGCGTTTTTTTAATGCAGACATGAAATCGGCCAAGCTTTCAAAAGTTTAAAAGGAAGATCGCCAAATGACTGCATAAACCGTACCTATGCAGAATACATTGGATACCATGGCACTATGCAGTGTCGTAGGCCTTCTGCAGATCAAAGAAGAAACTCACATGCTGCTTCAGCGAAAAGGCATTTTGGATGTAAGCCTCCATGCATGTCAGATTGTCGGCGAAAACGGCACTGAACATCGCTCAGCAGGTTATTTGTCTCTAGCCACCACATTAAGCGAGTGTTAATCATGCATTTAAAGGTCTAACAAATGACACTTGTCACGCAAATAGGGTGGTAGCATTTACTGTAGCTGAAGCTAGCCCATCGAGAACAATGGAAGCAGCTCCCACTTTAAACCAGCCTGTGCAGCAGCCAAACCAATAAACTGAGACCAGACCAACCGTCATGTGCCCACACATGCTAAGCGTATAAAACCTGCGAAACCAGATGTCTCCATATCAGTCATCACAGAGAGTAGCAGAGTACTACGGTTACACAACTCATGATGTTCAATACAGCTTCGAATGAAACATCTGGAAGGAGATTTTCCACTAGACCATGGCCTACAAGCCCAGATAATCATTCTATATTTTAAGTGCTGTATGTCTGGAGCCCTTGCCCAGGATCCATTAACATTCCACTGGATTATTTCCATGCTAAAAAGGAATTAGTGGGTGGTCTTAATTTTCTTTTTTACCTTGGCCAACTTAGGACCAGTGACCTGAAATTCCTCATCCTCTGGTGACTCCTCCTCCTCCAATGTTGTTAGCTAATCCTGGATTTCTGACAATGAAGTCATTAGTCCTCTTGCTCTCCAATATTTTTCACTAATGGATGGGGCACTAGAAGTGGCCAGGCATATTTGAAGGTGGTCTCGATCCATTTCCTCTTGTTGATCACAGAGGACAGAGTGGTGAAGAATATATCCCAATTCTGTTTAAATGTTTTGCCAGACAATCATGTCCTGTAATCAACCTGAAGGTTGCAACTGCCATTTTTCGAGGATATTCAGGGGTCTCCGTCTAGGGGATATGTGGATGGCGACCACAAGGTACCCAAGCTGAGCAGAACATTACATCCACTTACTGGTGTCTAGGGGATCTGTGGATAGCGACCACAAGGTACCCAAGCTGAGCAGAACATTACTTCCACCTACTGGTGTCTAGGGGATATGTGGATGGCGACCACAAGGTACCCAAGCTGAACAGAACATTACTTCCACTTACTGGTGTTTTGCTCCTCACTGTAACTTTTCTATCTGACCTTACGTTGGTCATCTCTTGTTCTCTTCCGATCCCGATGCTATTAGGGTTCCCAAGGGCTAGGGAGTCTTTGTTTTTCCAACCTTTCCATTCCTCTAATTTCTCTATAAAATCCTAACCCCTAACATGCTGACCTGTCATGGCATGTAATACGTCCTCTGATAGGTAATCACAGGATACGGTTGGTGAATTTACTTTGATAATTCTCCTGGTCAGTTGGTGAGACCCGTAAACCAACGACAGGTGTGGTCCTCCAGACATTCTGGGGGTTGTGAGAGAGCGATGTGACCGCCAAAACATAAAAATATGATACTCTCTAAAAAGTGGTTACTGTTACTGCTAAGTCTCTTCAATATTTATGCAATATGACTCCTCTGATGTGTGGGAGTCTGAAGATCCCCGGCAGCTCATGGAAAGGGAGTGCGAGTTCATGGAGGACATACAGCTACTCACTCGAGGTTTATGCCTGGAATGATGGTGCTCTGTAGCCAATAAAGGGTGCTAGTGGAAAGCAATGGCATCAGACCTGGCATCTGGACAGCAGAAAATGTAGTCTGTGGTGGAACTGTAGGTGGTGTAGCAACATGCTCGTCAGGAAATCCAGCTTGGACACCCACAGAAACATGAAAGAGCGGACTGAGGCACGTATGTACACCGGTGTCCGGTTTAGGAACAGCCTGGTGGACAGCTGCATAAAACTTCATGTTAGTGATTAGCTTGCCTATTAACCTAAATGCAGCAATAACACTTTCGTCCGGATGAGTGAGTCAGTCAGTGAGTGGATTTTAAGGGCCCGTCGACAGCTAGGTCATATGGGCCCTAAGTCAAATCTTAAAAACTAAAAACAGAAACCCACAGGGTTAAAAACACAAAGTTATAATCAAAACTTAAAAGATTAAAACACTAAGGTTAACCTATAATAAAACAAAAATAAAAAAGCTAAAAAGCCACCTAAAACGTCTTATCGAAGCCAATTTTGGTGATGAATTGCAGAGCCTTGGTGCTACAGGCTGTAAACTACGTCCTCATTGGAGAGGCTGTCCAATTTGGAAGTTGAAAAAACACTGCAAATAATGTTGAGAGTCTTGTGCTTCTCCACCTATGCAGGGCAAGAACCCAGTTTAGCAGGCTGGGCATCTAAGTGATCTCGATCAACAGGCTGCATGTGGCATTCTTCACCAGACCACAAATTATATCTAGCTCTTTTTTAACATAAAATGGGCTCACGTTTGCCAATTTGATGTCTTTTCGCCTATCATCCTCATAACAAAGAATTGGGGCGTTGAAGGGGTTGAGCACAGAGGAGACATAATTACACGGCCCCCCTTCCGGAACTGTCGGCATCAGCCTGCCATTCGGGGAATAAAAGAAAGGCACCTAAATCTTCCAGTCTGCCAGCCCAAAGCACCCTCTTCAGACCCGATCTCAAGGAGTATCTCAGAGAAGTTGCACTCCACCTGTCACTATGGTCTGGTATGCAACACGTTCACAAAAGGCACGCCCAACTTTATGCCCCTACCACCAGTATAACTGCCGGTAACTCCCAATTTTAGGCCACGTTGCCTCAATGGAGTCAGAGTGGATTCAGGGGACTTGTGGTTACTTTCATCAGGTCCCCCTGTACACTCCAGCAATGTATGGTCACCAGGACACCCAAAGGGACCCAGCCCCTCAGGAGCTATGTAGTGTACACCTAGTGTCGCACAAAAGGGTTGTGTCTACTCAATCTTCACACCTGAGACCTCCAAAGAGCACACAAGTTGGAAGCTGCACCGGAACCATGGCACAGGAACATGGAGACAGGATAGATCCCTGTTGGTGAGACAGGAGTTCATAACTCTACATATAACAATGAACGCAGAAGAGGAAGAGACTACAACTAAGAGAAAGAAAAACAAGTCTTGACTGGATGGATGAGAGTTGATAACAGTGAATGGCTTGGGAACCTGGGTGCGTCAAGACCTGCACCTCCCATAGTAGACCCCTGGGAGGAAAAACATCTGAACGTAAACTGTTTGAGCCACTGGATTAATTAACTAATTACACAATAGTTCACAGTGAACTGAAACTGCTGTATTATGAAGGTAAAGTTAGTATTTGTACATTTCTGTCAGAAGTACATAAAAAGAAATATTACCATTTCTTCCTTCATAAAACCACTGGTAGCCATCATCAAAACCAGTACTATTCTTCTCTACCTGCGCCTGAGGAGCAACAAGCACGGGCTTCTCAAAGTAGTCGGAAGGTATTTCCTGTCGACACATTGCACACTTCTTGCTCTGGTTGGCCACGCCTTTCACACACAGGAAACAAAATATATGGCCACAAGGAAGTTGAGCTGGATGCACGCAAGTCTGCAGACAAACGGCACATTCTGGAATTGTCGTCAAACCTACACAGAGAGCAAATTCACACTTCAGCTCAAATTGCTTCCAAAAGTGATAAACAATGTACAATCTGGAGAATGAACTGCAAGTATTTACAATATCACTCAAAGGAGGAACAAGCTCACAAGGTTAAAACAACATGAGCAACATTTCTAAACTGAATATACAATCTGACATTTCATGGTCAGTGTCTTGATGTTTGGTATCACCCATGAAGATGCCAAGCATAGTCAGCCGACTAGATCATGCCACAAATAGTATCTTTCATTAATACTGCAATATCGTATTACATTTCATGGGTTTATTTGTGAAAATGACAATAACAATAATTGAAATTTTACAAAAAAAAGCAATGTTTCTTCTGAAGCATGTATGTAGAAAGGTTGGATAAAAAGATGTGTTATGTTGATAGCTGTCTGTTTAGGAAACACATACAACGTGCGTGGTTCAGGATTGAAGTGGTAAATAGTCGGAGTACACACCAAGCCATATCATACAGTGACAGTAATCTCCCCACCTAACTGCTGATAGAGCGTGAGTGTTACCATTAAGCACTTGCCCAAACACTGTCACAGGGGTTGCACTGAGTGATGCTCAACTGAGGGAGGGTGGGAGGTACTACAGTAGCTTGTAAGACTCTACAGTTTTGTCGGGGGGCTCACTGAGCAATGCTCGACTGAGGGGGAGGTGCTGTTGATTGCTCAGCCAGAACTGGCTAGAGGAGGGTTCTCTCTAGTGACCCTGAAGAACTTGCCTGCACCTGTTAGAGACCCACTGTAGTTGTACTTCCACCTCATTCTTCCTCCCAGCCATAGGACAAGTTTATTAAAGAGCTTTAGCTGTTGGTGATCGTGGATACTGATACTCTACAGCAGGGCATCTCAAAGCTGGGTGCAATCCAACGTGCAAAGCTTCCTTATGTTCTGCAGAGCGAACAAGTGTGTGTTGCTTATCAGTGAAATACAACTATCTAATAATGTAGATCATTAAAATAAAAGGTCACGTCTGAGCATAAAAAGACCAAATTAACCAGTCTAACACTGCACATCATACGTGAATATTGCCCAGTAAGGAAGAAAGAGCACTGAAAGTGAACGAGCGAGACAACCATAAGCAGAGAGTGGATATTTGCACTGATGTCAGCTTTTTGTAGTCACATTTTGCACCTTGCACTTCTTCTACAGATTTAGAGGAACTAAACAACAATACTCCTTCATGCCAGAGTGGAAATTATCTGTCAAATCTACCATATTTTGTGCAAAATCACACAAAATGTGGTACAAATTGGCCATAACATTTCCAATTCTCTTGACACATTCTTTCTGGGTTTTGGAATAAAATTTTAGCCATATTTTGTGTGATTTTATATGCTATTATCTGAATTATGTATTAAAAAGTGTGAATTATATGTTGAAGAGCGAAATAAAAAGTTTAAAATGAATAATTCTTGTCTGCAAGCAATAGTACATGAATTGTATATGCAAGAGTGGATTAAGTACATCATCACAGTGGGAGGTTGCAAGGAGGGTGTGGGTGGTCACGTGTTACTGCACAGAGGTGTAGTGGGAGGTAGCAGATCGAGGGGAAATCCCACGGACCCCAGAATTCCAGTATTGCCTAATTGTTTTTTTAAATGTAAGGGATAGTTTGGGGGGTGGGGATGTTGGCTACAGTAGTTCTGTCTGGCGGCAAGAACAGCTAGAAGGGGTATGTGGCAGCTGTAAGTAAATTCACAAGTATTAAAATTTATGCATTTTTATTTCTAAGAACTTGGGGATAGCAGCCACCATTGTGATAGGTAATCACCACTCCCTGATGTTGATTAGGTGCTGGTCAACTGATAGTGTTGTGAGTAAACCTCTCAGCGAGTAATATTGCTCCTTACTTGGCCTCACATAATGTAGTCCATGCTATCTCCTTTATTTATAACAGGGCAGCAAAAAAGTTTTGAACTGGCTGCGCAGTGTTTTCCGGTCCGGTCATTGATTAGATTAGATTACATTCAGCGAGTTCACAAGTAGCCATGCAGGCTGGTGAACATTGAACATGGTGGGTCAAAGAAACGGGAAATTTTGAAATTGTGAAATGAAACCTTAGATAATGTACTAAATGAATTTTTATCATATGAAGATCTAGAAAATAGTACGCCATTTGCTATAACCACTATTTCTTGAAAATAACATCATGTCCACCATCAACACGCAAGCATTCTTGTAATCAATCTTTAAAGTTTCTCATCACTCTTTGCAACATAACTACTGGGATTCTCGCCATTTCTTCACGAATTTCTGTCCAGGTCGTCAATGTTTCGTAGCTTTTTTGCGTACTTTACTTTTGAGACAAACCCATGAAAAGTAATCACATGGAGACAAATCAGGGGATCATGCAGGCCGCGGAATGTTTCCGTTCCTCGATAAGACATGATTCCCAAACAAATTTTGCAGTTCCGTCATAGAGATTTGTGCAGTATGCTGTTGCACCGTAAGGGTGAAATTTTAGATAGTTCTTTCAGTATTCTTCGTACACTAGAGCGATCCATGTTAAGTGCCAGAGAATGTCTCCGGACTGAACGTGTCGGGCTGTTCACTATAGCAACTCTAACTTTCTCAATATTTTCAGGTGTACGAATAGATTTTGGTTTACCTGGAGGTTTCTTCTTTAGTGTTGAGCCTATTTCTTCTGATTTATGAACCCATTTATCGCATGAGCAAAGGGCACAGCATCATGATGACGGAGTTGAAAATGACGACAAAACTCCCTACGAGAAGCTTCGGTGCATTGACCATTTAGATAATAAGCTTTTAAAGCAAATCCTCTTTGCTCACCAGTCCACTGTTCCATGTTTACTAAATTGCAACTATCACGCTCAACAATGACATGATTCTAAGCCTTCTGATATAAACCATGTACTAACAACCACAAAATTAAAATTACCCGTTTCTTTGACCCACCCTGTACAAAACATTGTCAATAAATATACAGAATGAGCACATAAAACTCATTATATACAGGAACAAAAAAGAAACAAACAAACAACAGCAAAGGGGATAATGGAAACACAATCAAAGCTTACCTGAAATTTGTCAGATAGAATTGAATTTTGTGTTAAATTTACACTACAGATTTACAGCCATATTCTACTGTTTAGTTGTAATATAATAATAATTCAGTTATAATATAATTAGCAATGAATGACATCTTTCTTTTAAAACTGTAAGAGTGCAGCGTCACGTGGTTCACTGACAGTTCTACTATGTCACGGACCTACAACGGAAGAAGATGGTGATGGCAGAAATATCTGTTGCCAACTTCAGCACAGTAGAACTCGCTAAAACTACCAACCACACATCACAAAATAGCCAATACAATGAACTACTATTATTTATTATTATTGTTGTTAATACTGCGTAATCTGTAATAACTTTACCGTATTACACAACCTCAAGTAAGAATTTTCATACCTTTGATCAGTGTAGTCATCTGTGAAAATGCACAACAAGTTCAAGTTTATTTATTCAAGTATTGCCCTGGTGCCGATACATAGGGACCGCCCGGCTTACAGGCTAGAATTTACATTATATTATAGTTGACATATATACGTTTTGCGGGTTTGGCAAAAATCCTTACGGTGACCAGCTTTAGGTCACCGTGGTGCCTATTGCGGTAATTTTCACTTTTTGAATTGTACTAAAACTCAAAGCGTTCATATGCTTCGATGAGCCACAATATCTCTTCCTCAGTACAATTTTTCATTTTCAAACTTATGTAGAATACAGATTAAAACCACAACCGCACCGCACAAGAACTTACGTCACATCAATCACTTAATTGCAAAACAATAATAACTCTAAATAAGAACAAGAAATAATGTTAACAAATTGGTTGGCAACATTCGGATGCTTCCGTGGATTTCAATCTTCCACATTGGCAACTCGTCACCAACGAGTTAAAGGACATGTACTTGATAACAACTCTTCAGTCACAACACAGCTGCCTATCGACCACGTGATGCCGCACTCCTACAGGATAACCTATAACTTACAAAGCTACACAAGCATTAACAGGAATAATCTGTCATTTAAATAATCTTATACAGAATAAAATGATTTTGAGCATAGGTACTCTTTAGCAGTAGTTTCAAAAGCATTGAAATTGTCAACTTTTTCCTTAAGTTATTAGGAAGGGCATTAAATATTTTTATAGTTTCATAATATATACCTTTCTGGAAGCAAGAAAGTTTTGCACTGGGATGATGGATATTACTCTTCTGTTGCAGTCTGCCGCTATCATAAAAGATATGGATGAAGCCATGCAACATTTTTAAAACTGCTTTTAAAGGCTTTACTCACCTAATTTGATGCTGAAACTGGCCACCGTAGTTGTTTATACATTTTTGACGCCTCTTTACGGAAATATCCCCATTCACTGTACTTGACGTACAGATATGCTGGCAGTTCCCTGACGGATATTTTGTCTTAATTCTGCCAGGCTTAAAACTGTATAAATATTCTAATCCGGAGCTAACATTCGCTAATTTACTGCGTAATGACAGAATGCAACTTGTTGAGAGTTGTTTTAACTATTCTGATCTGGTACACAAAACTGTACTCTTCAAAAAGAGCTAAGCGTTAACAGCAGTCAAGTTATCTTAGTCTTTGGAGTTATCCTGTCAGTTACAATAAAATAATAATTTATCTTACACAGAGATTCTAAATCAAAGTGGGAGTAGTTTACCTCGGTTCTCAGGTTCTTGGCTTCGTTTGTCACTATCAGTTCCTTCAATAGGCCTACTTTCTGCCATTCTTAACAATTTAATGCAAGTCCATGTCACTTCTCCTAAGGCTCCCTTTCAAACCATGACCTCCATTTTGAAATAGCTGAATGTCATATACACTTCCGTTTTATTCCATGATTCATGGAACTCATCTGCCTCTGGTCAACATTCAATTAAACAAAGAAAAAAGTGGAGCCCCAAAGAGTATTCTATGATGATCCAGAGGTCTAGCCATCATCAATGATTATACATGTGATCTCGTAACTTGTCTCCCCATAGAAAAGTGAAACATGTCTTTGGCTCTTCGGCAACTTCCGATAGGTATGTTCCAACACGAAGCAGAATCGATTCTTAATTATCTGATCATGCGCAGTACCTAAGTAGGATTGCAACATGAAAAAATTGCGAACTATATAGCGTTTCACTCTTAGAAGACAGTATGGAGTTAAATGGGACATCTCTGTCTCTATCTAGCGCATACAAGTTGCCATTAGCCGCGTCCTTTTCTACCCTCGCTCTGTTGCCACATGCCTAATAGCATGGTATAAATATTCATTTGTTATAAATTTCAGGTTTGAACACATTATCCTATGCAGAATTTTTTTCTCTATTAGGTTATATCCTTTTCAGAGTCATTATACATTTCTATAGGTCCAAATTTCTTCAGAAAACGTTTTTTTCAATAGAAGTCCGATATTTGCTGTTTCTACACTCATCACGCACTAACTAACAAACTAACTGCTAGAATGCATCTATATTTTTTTCTTAGGTAGAGTAAACTATAGTGCTACTACCTGCCTACTTTGAATTCTCTATGTTTACCCAGTTAAGGGTTATAATTTTTTAAATTAAATGTTTTCGGAAAATTTTATATCTGTGCACTGCAAAAGTTACGCAGTGTGAAACTTTTTTGTTATTGAGTTTACATCAGGGAACCAGCGAGAGCAAATGTGAGGAAGGTTGGAGAAAGTTTTTAAAATAAACCAAAAGGCAGTAACCTCTTTCTTTTATCCAGTAAGGCAAACAAAAGGTATTCATCTATTCAGCGTCAGGCCTGACACAGAAGATAGTATAAGGAGCAGCACTAACATTAGTTCGAAAGAAGCCGTGTGTGTAACTGTGAGCTGTTATTGCGTTATTTGTTTAATATTTTTGTAAATATTTGTAGTTATGGAGGGGGAAGCTAGGAAGGGACGATATGTTGGTAAATAAAGAAGTAAGGAACGCCAAATAATTATGAATGTGTTGGATTATTTTTGAAGTAAAATGCGTTTAAGGCAGTAAAAGAAACAGCTAAGGCTGTTGAGTGTTCAGAAGTAGTAGTGTATAGGATTAAAAAGGAAGTAATGAAAGGACTTCTAAGAACGCCATCGAAAAAGAAAGCAAAAAGGGCGGGACTACACAAGACGCTAGGTTAACGCAATATGATTGAATAGTGCAATGTGGAGTGCGGCGAATTGTTCATTCTTTACAGTTTGCAAATATTCCACCCACGCTGAATATAATTTTGTCACAGTTCAACAGTGATGAGACCCTACCAAATTTCTCAAGGGCCACTCTGATTTAGGGTTCGAATATGAAACAAAGGGTAACAAGTGCATATTAATAGAAAGAGACGATATCGATATCATCAGATGGCGACATAAATATCTAAAAGACGTAAAAGGTTTAGGGACCAGGGGAAATCAATTGTTTATACAGACGAGTCATTTGTAAATTTAGGTCATACAGTAACAAAGGCGTGGAGGGATACCAAAGTTAAAAGTGCCCGTCTCGTCAAGCAGCAATTGAAGGACTAAGTACAGGACTCAGGCCACCTCGGGATCGCTCGCGGAGAAAGATTCGCAACTAGTACATGTTGCAACACTGCGCTCCATTTAACGTGTACTGTCTTTTAAGGGTGAGACGCGCTTTAGTTCGGAACAGGCCTTTTGTTTTGTTCCCATCTCACTCGTTGCCAACCTGAACAGTTGTGAGAAGTTGCTATTCTGTGAGACAGCCGTGGGCGAAGAAGCAGACTAGTGTAACCAGTGCCTGTCGACTGGAATAGCGGCTTCAGGTGATGCATCAATGTTGCCGAAAGTCCTGGCCGAAATATGTGCTCTGTGCTTTCTAATAGTGGTGGGCAGAATCGAATACTTTTAAGAATCGAATGTTTCATTCGAATGCAAGTTCTCGGGTACTGTCACAGTTAGTGATGGGAGTATTCGAATGCAAAATGTCGATGTATTCGATTCTTGAAAGTTCTCGAATCCTTATACAGTATTCGAATACTTCACTCGGTTCTCGGTTTTCGTTTGTTAATTACTACTCTGCTGTTATCGAATACTTCACTCGGTTCTCGTTTGTTAATTACTACTCTGCTGTTATCGAATACTTCACTCGGTTCTCATTTGTTAATTACTACTCTGCTGTTATCGAATACTTCACTCGGTTCTCGTTTGCGTATTGTGACTTTTTTTGGGTTGGTTGTGAAGTAAAGAAGAGAGATGTAGTCGGGATAAAGATACACTTTTATTTCCGTAAACAGTAACTTTGTACACTCGTTGCAACAACAAGAAACTCTTTTCCGATTCTCCAACAGCACGGCTCCGAACTCGTAACACAAAGAACTCTTCTCCGTCGGCACGACTCCTCGATGCTTCGCATACGTCTCTTGTTTCCGTCGGCACGAGTACTCAACGCTTCACATACGTCTGACTGCCTCTTCTGTCGCACTTTACCGCTATTTATATCTCCCAGGCACTATTCTGGAAGCTTCAGGAACGTTCAGTTATTGCGGTGAGATACAAAGTAGAAGATTCCAGAAGCCTCTATCCTTTTCTCTCTTTCGGCAAGCGCCCCAACAATGCGGCCATTCTCTGTCTCTTTCCTTCGGCTCCTTTGCGGCAGTGCCGACAATAATGCGATGGGTGACACTGCTGTTGTCGGCAATTAGATGCGGCGGGCGCGGTGACAGTATGTTATGAATGCTGAATTCGAATGTTTCACTCGGCTTGCTCTCGGTTCATGGAATAACGAAACGCATATATTATTACGGGATCAGTTAACTAGAACGTCAATGTTATAAATTTGACCCTAAATTCATATTTATAACGCTATTGATTTTCAAGTCAGCATATCATCAAATGGTGTATCTGCATGTTAACTACTGTTTAACAATGAAAATAATGTATTATTGTGTCATATCTTACTTCACAATATTTATAATATTATAATTATAATATAGTATTATTGTTGTTGTTATTATTATTATTGTTGTTGTTGTTAAACAGTAGTTTACATGTAGATACACCACTTTATGTGCTGCTTACTTGAAAATCAATAATATGTCAGCATTATAAATATGAATTTAGTGTCGAATTTATAACATTGTCGTCTATACGTTGTAGTTAACTGATCCCGTAATGTGCATTCCGTTATTCCATGATTTGGTAATTAAAATAGGATCAGGAATATGACACTTGTTGGGAAACAGATTGCTTTGGGATGGAAGGTCATGACGTGTAAAGGTATATTTTATATGTATACGGTACACTCATATTCCTCACTGGCCAGGTGATTATCAAGTTTAATTGCTCATGTGTCACTTCAATCCTACAACGCCGCGTGCCCAGTGGATTCAATTCAGTGCACCTGAGTAAATAATTCGAAAACAGCACTTAGGACAATCGCAAACAAGAATCGATAACAAACGAGAGTATTCGAAACCAGCAGAGTAGCAATTAACAAACGAGAACCGAGAACAAGCCGAGTGAAGTATTCGAGATCATCTCGAGAACTTTCAAGAATCGAATACATAGACATACATTCGAATATGAATGAATGAAAATGGTTTTTCGGGCATGTTTTACAACATTCCCTGGATGTTTTAGGGACATTCCCTCTTCAGCCGCGTTTGTGGTATTTTTGTTTTTTGCGTATGGAAGATCTTTCGGTTGAGTGCGTGTGTGTATGTATTGTGCGTGGGATGTGGTCTATGAGTATTTGTGTTGAGTGTGTCTACATTTCTAGCTGTATGTGGTGTTGGCTTCTGCCCTAGAAGATTTTGGGTTTTGATTATTGGAAGTGTTTAGTTTGTCGATGCTGCAACAGCTCATACGGGAGTTTTTGTTCTAGTTGTGTTGTTTTGTGTGTTTGGTTATGTGTATGTGTGTATTTATATTTGTTGCATGTTGTTGCGTGTTTTGTATGTTTTTATCTGTCGTTTATAAAGATAGCCAGTTGGTTTCCTATTCTGGTTGTGTTTATTGCTTTTTTCAGGGTCTTTTGTGCTGTTTGTGTTAGATTGTGAAGGAATCTTGCTCTGTGGATTGGTGGCGTTATGTCGTAGATTGGTGGTATCAGCGTGCTTAGTATTTGTGTAATGGTCGTGTTTGTGATTTGTCTTATGTATGTAGTTGTTTTCTTGGATATGTGTTATCTGTTCCTGCAATGTCCTTATTTGCTGTTCGGAGTGTCCTATAACATGTTTGAATGTGCCTATTGTCTCATGTGCCGTTATGTCTTTCCTTGTCACTGGTACTTTCGGGTAGTTTATCTTGGGCCAGTCAGTCACGTGTTGTGGTTTGGGTGGTGTCGGGATATTGTGGGGGAAAATGTGTGTCTTGGCAGTATGTTCTGGTTGTATTGGGGGTTGTCGAGGGTACATTGGGCATTTCGCTTGCCCGGTGAAATGTCCATTTTGTCGGCATATGGAGCAGTAGGGGGTGTTGTGTTTTACGGGGTGGTTACAGCGTCTAGTGTCAGTGTTGCGTCCGCAGTGGAAGCAAGTAGGTTGTTGTGTGCATTGGTCCTCCTGATGTCCGTATTGTTGACATTGTCGGCATGGTACGTGTCTGTCGGTGTGTCTTGAAGGCTTAGCACGGAAGATTTGTTTTTCTATGATGGCGCCTTCTTTAAGGAAGGTGTTTATTGTCGCTACACAGGTACTGAAAACTCGTACCAGTGGTGTCTGTCTGTTCTGGCATATGATTCTTGATACGCGTGAGATTTGTGGGTATGTTTCTTGGATGCTGTGGAGTATGTCGTCATCTGATATGTCGTATGGTAGTCCTTTAATAACAGCTGTGAGGGTTTTTCGTGGTCTGGAGGTTGAGTCTGGGTTTGGTGTGGTTGGTCTGTGCTGTGATAAGGAGTTTGCATAGTGTGCAAACTTCCCGAAATTGTGTATGGGGATGGTTTGAGTGAAGGTGACAGTCTGTTGTTGGTTGCGGAAAGTGAGTGCGAAAGTGTTTCTTTCAATTCTTTGGGCACGGTACAATGTGTCAGTGTCGAGGTGGGTCTTACTCATTAGGCTTCTAATAAGCCACGGGTTTTGTTTTTCCGGGTTAAGGCTCACTATGTATATCGTGAAGTAGCCGTGTGGTGTGGGTGGAATGTATGTAGTTGGAGTGGGTGTGTATGTGTTTGCCTCGTTAAATAGTGTTCCTATCCTGCTGCCTAGTTGCGTCGTGGATTCTAAGCTAGTGTCTGAGTCATTGTTGGAGGCTTGGGACGATGAGCTGCTGCAGCTTGAACTGACAGAATGTGTGCGTTGTCGTCTTGTGTGTTTTTGTTTGTGTGTATTACTTGTCGATGGTATAGGTGTGGGTGAGGGAGTCTTCGTTACGTGTGTTTGGTCATAGTGTGTTGATGTTGGTGTTCGTCGTGTTTGTGTGTCGTGTGCTTGAGCATAGCTCGTGGGAGTAGGTGAATATCGTGTCTGTGTGTCGCTGGCAGATGGTGATTGCGGTGTCGATCTTGTTTTGGTCAGGACGCGGCGGCGGTTGGTTTTAGGATCAGGGGGTTTGGGTGGTTTGGCTTTAGAATTGCGTTTAGGCATTTTCTAGGCCGGCAGAGTTTGGTGTGATGGACGGTGGTTACTAAGAAGCGCGATTTGTGTAGTCAAGTCTTGCGACTGCCTTAAGTGTAGTCCCTATGGACTACAAGACTTTCGTCTTTTGGCGACTGAGCGGGCTCAGTTGGTACACAAATCTCACCACGGGAACGGGTGGTGTAGGAATAAGGGTGCGGTTTGGGTTTCGTGGAATTGGGCACGGACTGCTGTATGTTTGCACTCTCAGCCTGCTTGTCAGACTTCTTGAGAGTGCACTTCTCGCTTTCACCGTACTCTCGGAGTGTAACTTGCCGGTGTTGGAGTCCCCACTTTCTGGCGTGGAACGCACGGAGAAGAGAAGCTGGCAAAATTCGAATACTCCCACCACTACTTTTTAACGTACACTAGTGATGGGCAGAATCGAATCCTTTCAAGAATCGAATACTCTGTATTCGAATACTTTTAAGAATCGAATGTTTCATTCGAATGCAAATTCTCGGATACTGTCACTCACTAGTAGTAGTATTCGCTAATCGAAATTTCTTGCATTCGAATGCAAGTTCTTGGATACTGTCACTCACTAGTAGTAGTATTCGCTAATCGAAATCTCTTGCATTCGAATCCAAGTTCTCGGATACTATGATATTGTCGCTAGAGCAATGCTATTCCGTTCTCGCCATGCTTGTTCTCGAATAAAGCATTAAAATGATCCACGGAAATACAACGGTTAGTCCCAATGTTAAATGCACTTAGAGGTATACATTAACAATTTGTATCGTGACTTATGGGCAATGCACTTTCAATCACTAAAATAATTCAATTCACATTTTTAGGTGACAACTAATTTATTCTCACATTTTTGCAAACTGCCCAGATGTTGGTAAAAAAAAAAGAAAGAGAGAAAGAAGCAAACAACAACAACAACAACAACAACAATAATAATAATAATAATAATAATAATAATAATAATAATAATAATAATAATAAATTATAATATTATAAATATTGTGAAGTAAGATATGACACAATACCTCATACATTATTTTCATTGTTAAACAGTAGTTTACATGCAGATAAACCATTTTATGATATGCTGACTTGGAAATCAATGTCAGCGTTATAAATATGAATTTAGTGTCGAATTTATAACATTGACATCCATGCGTTCTAGTTAACTGATCCCGTAATAATATATACGTTCCGTTATTCCATAAACCGAGTGAAACATTCGAATTCAGCATTCATAACAAACGCAAACGAGAACCGAGTGAAGTATTCGATAACAGCAGAGTATGTAAGATTTGAAGCTTTCACGGCGAACGTTAGTGATCAGCCGTGTTAAATTTAAGAAGGTCGAGCTTTCGGCCATTATACACTCCATGGCCATCTACAGCAGAGTAGTAATTAACAAATGAGAACCGAGTGAAGTATTCGAATACAGTATAAGGATTCGAGAACTTTCAAGAATCGAATACATCGACATTTTGCATTCGAATACTCCCATCACTAACGTAGACGCTAGATAACGCTGCTCAACTCAATTACCGCTGTGTATTATATTGATAACTTGTAGAATGACAGCCAAAGATAATCTCTCTGCACCTGGGGTCTATGTCACATTATTTATCGATATACGAACCCATGCCCATTTCATAAGTTATTTTAGACAGGGTGGCCTAGTACTCGAGTTAATGTACGATGTGAATAAAACAGTACGATTGACTAACTGTATCCTACTTAAAACGAAATTACAGCCTATACAGGCATTTTTAAAGAAAACTGGTGGGTTAAGATTGCACGTACGCACGAACGCACGCGCACACACGCACACAGAAAAACAGTTATTCTAGAGAAAATCAGTTTTGTGCTTTTAAACTTAACAATCTTTATCTTAATTGTGCAAATTCCAAACTCACTTTTGATTGTAATTTTTAATATATAACTTTTTTGCAAGGATATAAATAACCTTTTTAATAACAGAGCATACTGTCAAACGTATGCCCAGTTATACCAAACTCTGTTCTTGAACATGCTTTAAGCAACTTTGGAACTAACACCACCTCTGCAATAATGCATATTCGAACAGGATTTAACCTCCCAGGTTACTCTCACATACTGAGCTTCCGACGTCATCTCTATGTTCAACCTGAGGATTTTGAAAAGCTTCCAGATAGCTTTGAGGTGCACCATGAGAGTACTGCATTATCTTCAGATGCCCCAGCGTGCTTTGTGTGCATGATGGAGGGTCACTTGGCTAAACAATGCACTCAACAAATTATTGAACTGCCAATACCTACCACTATTGACTCTAACACTGTAGACTTTCCTCCTCTCTCACCGAGAATGGTGCCCCCTGATGAGCCTCCCTTGCCTAAAGAAGGGGCCAATGTGAAAACCAGTCTAACAGAGCCACATATTCCGACTCCAATATTGGACCATACTTTTCCTGCTGCTTCCTCTAGCACAGCATTGCAATGTGTGAACATTCCTCTGAAACAAACGACCAGCCTCTGGTGCCTCACGCTTGTGCAAAACGTCCACTTTCCACTACCAGTAGTGCTGATATAGAATCGTCTGAGGGGCCTGTCAGCTATCACTCTCACCTGTCTCCAAAAGCTGAATCATCTGTTGATGATATTGTCCAAAAGCGCAAATCTACCCCGCTAGCCAAAAAACCAAAACCTTCAGATGCTGTGCTATCTATCACTAAATCACTTTCGCCCATCAAACCGATGTTGGATGCTGCGCCAAGTGAATTTATTTTCACATTTACTCAACTTTGCAGCTTCTATGAGAACGCATACGGGTCAAGTGACTTCACCAAAGTAGCCCTAACCTATACTACTGATTTGCAAGGAATAGTGGAAATGCTTCGCAAGATATATCCCCACCTTACAGGCAATAGCATTAAAAATCGCACAACCAGACTGCAAAAGAAACTAATGTCATTAATAGAGAGCAGTACTGATGTACCAAATCATCCCCTATGGATGCTGATGAGGCTGAAGGGTCTCTCTCTTCATAATGAAGAGCGAACTCACCCTACTACAATGGAATATCAATAGTTATCACTCACATCTTGAATACCTACAGCTGCTTTTGCATTCCCACAATCCTCTTATTCTTTGTTTACAAGAGACCAACTTCAATGAAAATTATATAGCTCCTCTTAAACAATATTCTGGCTATCATCGTAACTGCACAGGAGCTTGGAGAGCAAGTGGCTGTGTTGCAACTTATATAAAAAATATCACTGGTCGACAAGATTTTTTTCACAAGAAATCTGAATAGTGAATCTAGTGCATTTTTTCATCCTGAATTCAGATATGTAGTCAGAATTTTCCCATCAGGCATAGTTTTTCTGTGAAAGCTACTTTTCAAAATATGATTTTAGCGTTTTCTTTGACCTGTCATAGGAACCTTTACCTACCTCATATGTAGCTATTTTACTCAAGCCGTATTTACTGAAATTATTTGTAATATCACGCTGAAGCACCACAAAACAAGACTGTGCAGGTTCATTCATGTTTAGACATGCTCAGACCTGTCTGGCATTGTGAAAAAAATTATTTTGTTGTTTAACGACGCTGTCAATTGCCAGGATCACATCAGCGTCGCCGGTGTGCCGGAATTTCGTCCCGCAGGAGTTCTTTTACATGCCAGTAAATCTACTGACATGGAGCTGTCTTTTTAAGCACACTTAAAAACCATCGGCCTGGGCCGGGTTTGAACCCGCGACCTTGGGAACAGTAGGCCAGCGTCTAACCAACTGAGCCACCCAGAACGACACCTGGCATTGTGATGTGTCAGTATTGAGCTGACTGTGACATTGTTCACTAGTGAAATATTTCCTTCCTTTCTGTTTAGAAGTGTATTGTGTATGTTGTGCATGTTGTATTTCAGTGCTTAATGTTTTCATCATGCCAAGAAAGTGTGTAAATCATGCAGATAATTTCTGCTATATTTGTGGTGAGCTGACCTTCAAGTCTCAGAGGCGAAATATGACCCCACTTGTAAAGAAGTGTTATCTTTACTTTGGCTGTCAAGTTGGTGATTTTGGTAAGAGCTGGGCCCCATATACATGCTGTGTTTCGTGTGTTAGACTGCTGACTGGGTGGAAAAATGGTACACATCATATGCCATTTGCAATTCCCATGATTTGGAGGGAACCGAAGGATCATTCAACTGACTGTTATTTTTGTTTGACAAATATTAAAGGAATCACATCTAAAACAAAATATACAGTTAAGTATCCGAATTTGCAATCTGCATTGAGACCTGTCTTACACAGTGAAGAGTTCCCCGTACCAGTATATGTAGATACAACCTTAAGTGATAACTCTGATTCTGACCTAACTGAAACTCAAAATGATTCAGATAAAAATAAAAATGATCTTACATATGAAGCCAGTAGCTGTTCATCAGAACCATACTTTGCCAATCAGCAAGACCTTAATGACCTGATTCGGGATTTAAATCTGTCTAAACTGCAAGTTGAAGTTTTAACTTCCAGACTCAAAGGGTGGAATTTACTCCAAAAAGATGTAAGAATAAGTAGTTATCGTAGCCGCCATAGTGTTTTCAAAGAATACTTCTCTGAAGAATATGGTGTTGTGTTTTGTAATAATATTTGTTCACTTATGGAAACTCTTGAGCATCAACACCGACCAGATGAGTGGCGATTGTTCATAGACTCCTTTAAAGTAAGTTTGAAGGCTTGCTGCTACATATTGGCAATGAACTTCCATCAATACCAGTAGCGCATGCCGCTATGAAAGAGACATATCAAAATATGAAACTAATTTTAGAGAAAATACAATATGGAAAATATGAATGGAATATCTGTGGTGATTTAAAGGTCATTGTTTTATTGCTTGGTTTGCAACTTGGGTTCACCAAATTTTGCTGTTTTTTGTGCGAGTGGGACAGCAGAGATAAGAAGTCTCACTACGTTAGAAAGTCATGGCCAAAACGTGAATCTCTTCTCCCTGGCCAGAAAAATGTGGCATGTGTCCCTTTAGTGAATGCTGAAAAAATATTTTTACCTCCATTGGATATTAAGTTAGGAGTTATGAAAAATTTCGTCAAAGCTATGGATAAACTTTCTGATGGATTCTTGTACTTGAAATGGAAATCCCCCAAAGTCAGTGATGCTAAATTGAAAGAAGGAGTTTTTATAGGACCACAAATCCGATCATTAATGGCTGATGAACATTTCGAGGGACTGTTAAATCCACTGGAGAGAGCAGCCTGGCAGTCTTTCAAAAGTTTATGTTGCAATTTTCTTGGAAACCATAAAGCAGAAAACTATCGTGACATTGTGGCTGATCTTCTGCATTCTTATAAAGCTATGGGATGCAACATGTCTTTAAAAATTCACTTCTTGGACTCTCACTTGGGCTTCTTCGCCGAAAACCTTGGAGCTGTCAGTGATGAACACAGTGAGCGTTTTCATCAGCAAATTTCTACGATAGAGAAGAGGTACCAAGGCAAGTGGAGATCCAATATGCTGGCTGACTACTGTTGGACTAAAATGAGAGACGTTCCAGATGCAAAATATACCCGAAAATCACCATCTACCACTTTCTAGGTAAGTCAGAATCAGTAGTTATAATTTTGAGTTAGATAGCTAGTTATGGATTTTTTAGAATATTATAAAAATTCAAATGAATATCACACAAAACTCCTGCCCGATGCGGACAAACTGTAATTATATTTGAATTCAGCACGAAAAATACTTTTAGAATCTGTTATTTTAATTCTTGTGAAAGAGAAAAAGTTAATTTTTGTAGACCAGTGTAATTTACCGGCTGTAACCCAACTTACTGCGAGGGTGCTTCGGCGGTACCTCACCACCTTCGACACACTTCTCCCCTTATCCCCCCCGAGAAACCTATTCCATTTCCCTTTCTTCCTTCCCGGCGTAATAAGCCAACTCTTTTTTTCCCCTTCCAACTCTCTTTCTGTCTCCTCTTAAAAAAAAAAAAAAATAAAATAAAAATAAAAAAAAAAAGATTACACTACTTTCCAACCGAGATATAATAATCCCCCAGAGACCAATGAAAACAGCGGTTGCAGCCTTCTGACTACTGACAAATCACGACTGCTTAGCAAGTCATCTCTACAGAATAGGTATCTCAGCTTCACCAATATGTGTCCTGTATAACGATCCAGCAGAAATGAACAAAGACCAGTTGAAGACCTGTGAAGCATTAAGATCAGAAGAAACTACAGTTCAAAAGTATTGGAAAGCACGGATGCTAATGGCTTCATTGCCAGATGCAAGGCACTAGAAAACAATGTAAGATATTACTTGGTAACAGAGAAGACTCAAGAAAATACAGAACCAAAATGAGCCTTCAACTCCAGATTGGGAATGTTCGAATCGTCTATTTCTCCTGGAGGATTTTAGGAGCATCATCCGGTGACAATCACTTAAGCCACTGAAGTTGTACATTTGAAATACACATTTAAATTTTCTCTTAATATTCAGTAATGTTAATTATTATAATCTATATATTACAAAAATGTGCACTTTATTTAATGTTAAAAACATTTGTTACGTGATTTGTTGATTCTTACAACAAAGCTTTTGTAAAATGTCCAAGATAGAAGCCAATGCATGTATAACAGAATTAGAGATAGATGCAATCCATTTTGCGTTACAAAAGTTCAGGCAATATAATTATATATACCGACCACGTAAGCCTGTCCTTCATCCAAAAATGCAAGCTAACCAACTCTAAAATCTCGAGGTACATACACGAAATAGCGTCGCATGACATAGAGGTCAGACATATTCCAGGCAAGGAAAACATCTTTAGTGACTTATTGTCAAGGTTAAAATCGGAAAGTCACATACCTGAAACAATATCTAATCCACACCATGAAATCAAAATTATGCAAATAAATAGTAAGGAAAGCAACAAAATGTTACAAGACTTCAAAAACATGGCGAAGCTACAGCAGGAAGACCCTGAATTGAAGAGGCTATTCGACAAGGCTCCAGCAATAGTACCAAAATTTGAAGCCAAGATAGGGAAATTTAGAAACATCTTATTTAAGTTACATGGACGTGACGTAAGGAAGTGGAAAATGATGGTACTGTGGCGGGGATTTATTAAAAAAGATGGTTAACACATATTAGCGTGAATATAGCAGCAAATGGAGCACTGTTTTTGCTAAAAGATGTAAAGTTTGCTGGAGCAGGCGCGATTCCTATCTGCAGGGGATGTGGTCGCGGAATGGAATGCATAAATCAACGTACTTTTGTTATAAACACATTTATTCGTTCATCTACACTTCTTTTCACAAAGCAATTAGTTAACCACTCTTAAAATTGGATAGCGTCCATGCCGGTTAAAAGTTTGTGTAATTCACATTTTCACACGCCATCAACAATTATACGTCTTTACACTTTGAAGTCATAGACGCTAATGAAAGTAGTTTTTGGCGTGGGTATAACGCAACACCGCCATTCTTTTGTATTCATCCGCGCAACAGTTCTCATTGGTCGAACTCAAACAATTGAGAAGACATTGTCTATTTTGAGTATTGAAAAAATTAGGTCCCTTATACATTCTAATTAAAAGAATTAAAAATTTACACACTCTTATAAAAATATTTACATGAACAATTTTCTATTAGTCAATATTCTGTCTCATATGCCCCTTGTTTTGTTTTTCAAGTTGTCACCTTATATACAATCTTGAAACACAATACAATACTTCTCCCTACTTCTATGATTCAATCACTTTGTACAATATATATATTTTTTTTCTTTACAGTCTTCTTCACTGTTTGTCTTTGTCCTTTGTTTTGACATGATACAGCATGTCTTTATAAACTTCACATATTCGATTGCTACACAATGCATTCAATTATTATACAATACATATCCAGTTATTGTACAATATATTTAGTTATTACACAATATGTCCAATTATTATGTAATACATATTCAGTCCTTGTACAATATATCCTGCTATCATACCATATATGTTGTTATTATACAACACGCCTTCTGTCATTATACAATACATATTCAGTTGTTGTACAACACATTTGATTACTACACAACATGTCCAATTATTACACAATACATATTCAGTTATTGCACAATATATCCTGCTATCATAACACATACGTGTTCTGTTTTAATGCAATGCATATTCAGTTATTACACAATACACATTCAGTTTTTGCATAAAGCATTTAGTTATTACTCAACATATTCAGTTATTACACAATATATCCAGTTATCATATCAGATATGTTGTTATTATACAACACACCTTCAGTCATTATACAATACATGTTCAGTTATTGTACAACACATATTCAGTTCTTATACAACACATACTCAGTTATTGTACATTTGACATTGACACAAATATAATTTAAGTGTTTCATGTGGTTTTTGACTTGTATTCATTGCTATGAGGAGAGAAAAACAGGATACAAATTTTGAGCTAATGATTATGATCTTATTTATGGCAATACTTTATTCAGTTCTTTGCCTTCTTTGTCTTATAAGCTTATGTATAGGCAGGTTATTGAGTCGGTTCTTAAACTCTGATGTTACTAATGGTACTAACTTTCTTGATTGGGTTATTATTCATTGTTGTTTGGTTCAACATTTCTTCGAGTTAAGCATTGGCTATATTCATCTCAATTCATGGGCATTGTTTTTCTGATTATGGTTTTCCTCACTTCACTAATTGTCATTTCTTTGTCTCTTATTTTTATAAGAGAAAACTTCTATACTTACAATTATTCTGTAATTGTATTATTTTTCTTCTCCATTTACCCTCGACATCTTTGTGTCGAAATATCATATCTTTTTCATCATAATTGATTTATTTTTATTTTTGTCCCTGACATCCTTATGTCAAAAACATATTATCTTTCGTCGCTATGATTCATTTATTTAATGACAATCAGTGTTCTCATCTGTCTTTGTTGACAATGCTCTTTGTGGTCGATATAGCCAATGACTATGTTGATTTTCTTCCCTGTTGTAATCCTATTCTGAATATAATTTTCTATAAGTAACCCATCAAAAATTGTTATCTTTCTTTCATCTCCACTACTCCTGCCTTACACATTTGTTGACAAAGACTATTTGGCCCTTTCTTTGTATGGCTTCAATTTGTTTTTATGGTATCTTCCTACCAACTTGCCATTTGTATTCTGTAGCTCATATGTGTGGTCACCCAGCTGTTTTGTTATGACCAGTGGTCCAGTATACAATAGTTCCATCTTCCCAGATCTCTTCTCAGATGCCTTGGATGCTTTGTGGCTTTTTAAGAGCACCTTTTCTCCAATTTGTGGGGACCATTTCCTGACGAATCTCTTCACCTTGTTCCTCCCTTTTTCAGCCTTCTGTTGTAATCTTCGGAATGCCAATTGACATTTTTCTTTCTCTGATAATTCTCTTTGGGCAGCCATGGTAGTGTCAATGTCAATTGCTAATTTTCTTGGTTTCGTGTTGGTCATTAGCTCGATAGGTGCGAACTTGGTCGTGGGGTTCACCGAATGGTTGATCACCTCCTCTATATATCCGCATTTTTCCGTCCAGGAAGTGTGGTCTCTGTGGCAGAGCAAACGAAAATAAATACTTATATCCCTCATGATTCTCTCAGTCGGGTTTCCCTGGGGGTAATATGCTGAGGAATAGTACAATTTTACTCCTAATGTTTCTAAGGTGTTCTGAAACAATTTGCTCTTATGCATGGTCGCATTGTCCGATAAAATACATTTTATTCTCCCATATTTTGGGATGTAGTCCTTGACGATTTTATCTAGGCATGTTCTGCTTTTGATGTTCTTAATGGGGTATATTTTGGTGAATTTTGTAAAGACATCAAACATGACAAATATGTATCTGTTTCCATCTTTACCCCTAGGCAGCTCTCCATGCTCGTCAATACACACCAATGCATTTTTTTCATTCCTCACAATGGATTGTGGGATGACATCGTACTTTACATTAATTGGCTTGGCCTTTTGGCATAGGTCGCATGAGGAAATTAACTTCCTGACCTTCTTGCCAAGATGTTTAATGTACAATACCTCCTCGATGGCAAGCACTGTCCTCTCAGTACCGGAGTGAAGCATCGAGTGGTGGAATGCCAAAATGACCCTATCCTGTAAGGAATTTGGTACCATCATCTTCCATTTCTTTACGTCGCGACCATGCAGTTTAAATAGTATGTCCCTAAATTTACCTATCTTGGCATCCAATCTTGGTATTATGTCTGGAGCCTTGTCGAATAGCCTCTTCAATTCAGGGTCTTCTTGTTGCAGCTTTGCTATGTTCTTGAAGTCTTGCAAGATCTCGTTGTTTTCTTTGCTACTTATTTGCATAATTTTGATCTCATGGTGCGGACTGTATACCGTCTCGGGTATGTGACTTTCCGACCTCAATCTTGACAATAAGTCACTGAAGATATTCTCCTTCCCCGGGATATGTTTGACCTCTATGTCGTATGACATGATCTCATGTATGTACCTTGAGATTTTGGAGTTGGTCAGCTTACATTTTTGAATGAAGGACAGGCTTACGTGATCTGTATATATAATTATTTTATAGAGATATATATATTGTCTGAACTTCTGCAACGCAAAATGGATTGCACCTATTTCCAGTTCGGTTATGCAGGCATTGGCTTCTATTTTATTTAAAAACCTAGAAGCTGTGGCAATCACATGTTTGTTGCCATCTGCATCTTCTTGTGCTAATATCGCACCATATGAGTGCGCACTAGCATCAGTGTATACTAGAAAAGGTGAATTCGGATCCGGTCGTTCCAGGAGAATACTGTGCTTGAAAAGTTCTTTGATATTCTCAAAGGCCACCTGGTGTTCGGCATTCCACTCCCACTTAGTATCTTTTTTCAACAGTGCTCTAAGGGGTACTAATTCCTTAGCGTAGTTGACCACGAATTTCGACTGGTACTGCAAAATGCCCAGAAACCTCCTCAACTGTTTTAAGTTACGTGGGGGTGGTATATGCTCTATGGCCTTGACCCTCTCCGGATTAGGTTGTATACCATCAGGTGTTATGATGTGGCCTAGAAATTCAGCTTCTTTGACGAAAAATTCACACTTTTCTAGATTTAGGGTCATGTTGCTTTCCTGGAACCTGGATAATACATAATCTATGTGATGTAAGTGCGACTCGGGATTCTCACTGTATATTAGAAAGTCGTCTACATATTGCGTCACAAAAGTCTCGATGGTATCTCCAAAAACTTTGTCTAGAGCTCTCAGTAGTGCACTGCTACTGGTCGATAGTCCGAAGGCACATTTTGAAAATTGGTATACCTTTCCCTTGTGTAAGAAACAGGTATATTTCCTGACATCTGGATGAAGAGGAATTTGCCAGAATGATGCTGTCAAGTCAAGACTAGTGAAATATTGACCTCCCTTCAATTTCGATATTAGTTGGTCTACCCCCTCAGGCCTGTAGTGATCCGGCAAGGTATGTGTGTTTATCTTCCTTGCGTCGATGGTCATCCTCAATTTTCCCCCTTTCTTATGGACCCATACTACTGGATTCACATAACATGAGTCCGACGGCTCAATTATTCCGTCCGCTAACATTTTCTGGATTACTCTGTCAGCTTCCTCCCTGATGGAGTTGGGGATGGGCCTGGATTTGTGTGAGTAGGGGGTAATATCTGTTACTGTAAAGGTATGTACGTACTTGTTACACGTACCTGGCTTTTTATCGAAAACTTTCCTGTTTTTAACCAGTATTTTCCTAAGTTGGTTCCTTTCCTCTTCAGAGATGCCATGTGCCCCCCAGACCTTCTCATCGATTAGCTGTAGCCTCGATTCTTCTCCATCTGTTGGTAGTGGTTCAGGTTGGTAGTTGTCCCAGGCAACATACTCGTCTTCTGTGCAGATCCAATGGCTGCAAACGTTAGTTTCTTCATCGCTCGTCCAACCTGTTTTCTTCTTATGTACCCTTAGGTCTACCAATCTATTCTCGTGGACATTGATGTTCTCCACAAAGAATTGTTCGTCCGGATGGATCCCTGTCTGGTCTGGTTCCTCCTGGCATGTTTCTTCCTCCAGGAACTTCGCAGTGCATTCTGAGGCTCCTTCCTTAATGATAAATTCATGTAGGTCATAGTTAATTACTGACCTCCAAAGGTTAAGCAAATCACTGCCAATGATTAGGGTAGCTGTTAATCTTGGTATTACTAGGGCAATGAAATCGAACTTCCAACTTCCGATTTCAATTACCAGCCTTACCTGGTATTTAACATGTTCCTTCTTCTTGCCAATTGCTGTGCTGCAATATACTCCGCACACAGGCAAGAATTCAGCATTTCTTTTAGTTATCAGTTCTTGGAACAGCTGTTCGTCACATACTGATGTGCTGGCTCCTGTATCGATCATCGCTGGCAATTCGATACCCCATACCTTCAGCCTAATCATTGGTGGATTGGTTATCTCCTTTCTTTCACTCGCCTGTCTTCTCAAGGTACCTACATTATATTGGTCAATATCGCCCCTACTGCCACACAGGTCAACTTCCGGGACACAAAGTTGACTTGTACTTAGTTTTCCTGGACGTTGGAGGTGATCGTAGTTTCTGTATTCTGTGCAGTATCGGTCCTATCCGGCACATTTTCATTCTGTTCCTGTTGTCTTATGTTGTCGATGTTCCCTTGGTTTCTGCCTCTTTGACGTGAACCCCTATTGTACAACGGCCTATGGCTGTTCATGTATTCCCTACAGAATCGTATATGATTCACTTGATGGGTACGATCTCCTGGTCTTCCACGATCATACCTGTGCGTTCTGTACCTTGATTCACCCCTCGGTATTGTGTCGTGGTACCGCTGTCTTGTGTTCTCCATCCTCTCGCCATGATTATGTGGTTGTGGGAAATGGTGTGCCCCTCTCCCCCTTTCATGGGTACTCCTAGTATTTGTATGTTCTCCTTCGCTTTGGTTGTTCGTAGCCGTGTTTCGGTTTAGGATGGGTGAGTTTGGGTGACCGTTCCTATGTCTATGTTCATTAGGTCGACCATTTTGTGTTTCGAAGGCTGTCAGCAGTTCTATCATATCTGCAAAATCTACCGGCCTTGCAACAATTAATCCTGTTCTCACTGTGTCTGGGAAATGTCTCGTTATGCTGGCAATTAGTTCTGCCTCCGACAAGTTAGGGTCTAATAGCTTTCCTTTGTTGGCTACTTTCATGAAATAGTCGACTAATGACAATCCTTTGGCTGGATCGTATCTACCTGTCGCTAGCTCTACCCTAGTTTGGTTTTGTTTAGCTGGGCCCCAATACCTCGATAGGAATAAATTTCTGAATGAGCTATAAGACTCGTGACCAGCTAGTGTTAACCTGAGCCATTCTAATGCCTTGTTTTTTAAGCTTTTCTTTACTATCATCATCCTAAGCTCGTTTGGTATCCTTTTCACTTTAAAGTATTCCTCCATCTCTTTAACAAAGAGTTTTGGATCGTCTCCCTTCTCCTCGTCAAACGTAGGTGGTGTAATTTCATGTAAGATGCTGTTAGTGTAACATGTGTTATGTGTTGTGTCATTGTTTGGTTGTGAACCTCTTTCTCTGTATGGTGAGTCAACATTTTGTACATTACTCAAGTAACTCTCATCTTGTACATTACTTACATCTAAATCATCTTGTCTTTGTAATGCCTTCACAACATCATTTACATTAGCCAAATTTTCTTTCCCTTTTTTCATTTCTTCACAAATTGATTTTAAATCATTCTTTATTTCTAAGTGGCTTTGTTTCATATCATTTATAGCATCCTGTTGTGAAAGCATCACATCATTCATTGTCTTAATTTTAGGAACTACTATTTGTTCTACAGTTTCATTAATAATGTCTTTCTTTACAACCTCAATCTCTTTCCTTAATTTCTCAGTTATTTCTGCTTTTACATTTGTTATTTTACAGTCTACACTTGTATTACTTTCTGTTATTTCATCCCTACATTTAGCAATTTCTTCTTCTAACACAATTTTATTCTCTCTCATCTCTGATTCTATCTTTCCCATCCTATCTCCTACCATTTCTATCCTAGCTTCTAAGGCTTCCTTTGTTTCATTTAAGTTTTTATGAACTAATTTTAAATTAGTTTCCATTACTTTCATATTTTCTTTACACTCCTGTCTTCCTAATTCTATTTTCTGTTCTAGGTTCTGTCTACCTAATTCCATTTGCTGTTCTAAGTTCTGTCTACCTAATTCCATTTTCTGTTCTAAGTCTTTTCTCACTTCCTCCATTTTCTGACCTATCTCTTCCTTATTCTGTTCCAGTTTCTGTTCTATACTCTGACCTAAACTTTGTTCTATATCCTGTTTCAATTCTATGTTATTTTGTTTCATTTTCTGACCTAATTCTACCTTATTTTGTTCCAGTTTCTGACCTATTTCCTTCATATTCTGTTCTAGTCTTTCAAATATCATCATCATTAACCTTTGGTCTTTACTTATTTCCGCCTGTTCAACTTCTAATCCTTCCTGATAACTAGGCCTATCTGCCCCTTCCCCCACTCCTGTTTCTATCTCTTTTCGCGACATTTTAATTCCTTTATCTAATTCACTTAATTTTGAAAGTCCCACTACTTTGCTGTTTCTCAGCAGCATATGCACTGGAAATAAAATAAAATAAAAATTTTGGATCCTACTTTTTTTTTTTTTTGCTGGTTCTTCGTCCGGTTATTTACGTCTCCCGGGTAGTTGGTTTCACTAGATGATCTCCGGTGTTTTTCCCTCGTTGATTCTCCGTGTATCGATGTTTTGTTGATATCAGACGATGGTCTAATGGCGTCTTTCTCCTTCACGATGAGATAGCGTTCTTTTGGTGTTAGCACTTCGCACTCTCAATTTTGCATTCCACTCCAAATTCGCGCTCCACGTTGGGCAAGCCATTTGTGGCGGGGATTTATTAAAAAAGATGGTTAACACATATTAGCGTGAATATAGCAGCAAATGGAGCACTGTTTTTGCTAAAAGATGTAAAGTTTGCTGGAGCAGGCGCGATTCCTATCTGCAGGGGATGTGGTCGCGGAATGGAATGCATAAATCAACGTACTTTTGTTATAAACACATTTATTCGTTCATCTACACTTCTTTTCACAAAGCAATTAGTTAACCACTCTTAAAATTGGATAGCGTCCATGCCGGTTAAAAGTTTGTGTAATTCACATTTTCACACGCCATCAACAATTATACGTCTTTACACTTTGAAGTCATAGACGCTAATGAAAGTAGTTTTTGGCGTGGGTATAACGCAACACCGCCATTCTTTTGTATTCATCCGCGCAACAGTTCTCATTGGTCGAACTCAAACAATTGAGAAGACATTGTCTATTTTGAGTATTGAAAAAATTAGGTCCCTTATACATTCTAATTAAAAGAATTAAAAATTTACACACTCTTATAAAAATATTTACATGAACAATTTTCTATTAGTCAATATTCTGTCTCAGTACCAAATTCCTTACGGAACAGGGTTATTTTGGCACTCCATCACTCTGGCAGTGAAAGAACGATGCTTGCAATTGAAGAGGTGTTATACATCAAACATCTAGGCAAGAAAGTCAGGAAGTTAATTTCCTCATGCAACCTATGTCAGAAGGCCAAGCCAATTAATGTAAGATATGATATCGTTCCACAATCCATCTTGAGAGATGAGAAAAATGCATTGTTATGCATCGATGAACATGGCGAGCCACCAAGGGGGAAAGATGGAAATAGATATATCTTCGTCATGTTTGACGTTTTTACAAAATTCACTAAGATTTACCCCATCAGGAACATCAAGAATAGGACTTGCCTGAACAAGATCGTTAAAGATTATATTCTAAAATATGGGAATATAAAAGCGATTCTTTCTGATAATGCAACAATGCATAGAAGTAAATTGTTCCAGGACAGCTTACGAACATTGGGAATAAAGTTGTATTATTCATCGGCGTATTATCCTCAAGGAAATCCAACAGAAAGGACAATGAGGGATATCTCGATATATTTCCGCCTACTTTGCCACAGAGACCACACTCCCTGAACGGAAAAATGCAGCTATATAGAGGAGGTGACCAACAATTCAGTGAACTCCACAACCAGGTTTGCCCCAAACAAGTTGATGACCAACACAAAACCTAAGCGATTGACAACTGACATCGACACCACGATGGCTGCCCAAAGTGATAGGACAGAAAAGGAAAAATGGCAATTGGCATTCAGAAGATTGAAGCAAAAAGCAGAAAAAGGGAGAAATAAAGTAAAAAGGTACATCAGGAAATGGTCCCCACAAATTGGAGAAAAGGTGCTCCTAAGAAGGCACAAAGCATCCAAGGCATCTGAAAAAAGATCTGGGAAAATGGAACTACTGTACACTGGACCGCTGGTCATAACAAAACAGCTGGGTGACCATACATATGAGCTACAGAATACAAATGGCAAGTTGGTAGGAAGATACCATAAAAACAAATTAAAACCATACAAAGAAAGGACCAAATAGTCTTTGCCAACAAACATGTAAGGCAGGAATAGTAGAAATGATGAAAAACAATAAGCTTTAATGGGTTTCTTATAGAAAACTATATACAGGTTGGGAAATACAACAGGAAAGAAAATCAACATAGTCATTAGCTATAATGACCACCGAAAGCACTGTCAACAAAGATAGATGAGGACACTGATTGTCATTAAAGAAGTGAATTATTGCGACTAGGAAAATGTGTTTTTGACATAAGGATGTCAGGGACAAAAATAAAAAGGAATCAATTGTGGTGACAAAGAGAGAATATTTAGACATAAGGGTGTCGAGGGTGAATTAAGAAGAAAAATAATATAGTTGCAGAATAATTATAAATATAGAAGTTTTCTCTTATAGAGATAAGAGATAAAGAGATGACAATTAGTAAAGAGAGAAAAACCATAGTCAGAAAACCAATGCCCATGAATATGGCCAATGTTGAGCTTAAAGAAATGCCGAACTAAAATAGTGAATAAGAACCCAATGTCACAATAGCACAATTAGTAACATCAGAGTTTAAGAACTGATTCAACGACCTGCCTATACATAATAAGCTTGCAAGACAAAGAAGGCAAAGAACTGAATAAAATTGCCATGAGTATGATCATAATCATTAGTTCAAGATTTGTATCCTGTTTCTCTCTCCTCATAACAAAGAACATGAGTCAAAAGGCTCATAATAAACTATTGTCAATGTCAAATGTAAAAACTTAGGAATATTCTTGGTGTTGTATTGTGTGGTAACTGAATATGTAAAATGTATAAAGACATGCTGTGTCATGCCAAAACATAAGACAAAAACATACAGCAAAGAAGACTGTAAAGAAAAAAGGGTATTGTACAAAGTATTAAGTATTAGAGGAATAGGGAGAAGTGTTGTATTGTGTTTCAAGATTGTGAATGTATGTGACAACTTGTAGAACAAAACAAGGGGCATGTGAGACGGGTATATTGTAAGACCCCAAAAGGAAATCATTTATGTAAATATTTATTGCAAATGTAATTTATTTTTCATGTTGATAAGAACTAGTTGAGTAACGAAAACGTGTTGCTATTTTTCATTGCTAAGAAAAGTAAAGTTGTTCAAAAATGTCATAAATGTTAAGTTTCACGTTTAAATTTAATATGTATAAATAAAAGAATCATATATGTTTAATATTAAAAGTGAAGGGAAAATAGATATAGATCGCTTCCCTAACAATACAGGAACTATTTAATGTAGAAAAATATAAAATGAACGCATACGTGCAGGTATACAAAGAAAAAAGGGCATCATGTAAAGTAGCGCCACTTTTGTTAATAGCGTCTGTATGTTTGAGATGTGAAGATGTGTTTTTGTAACGCGTGTGGATGTGGATCTAAAAAACTGTGTAAAAGTGTAAAGACAATCAAAATAATACAAAAAGGTGTAACAAAAGTTAATCAATTATAACAAGTGTAAAAAGAGACGAAAAAGGTGCTAATAAAGTGATATATACATATATAGTGAAGTTGCGTCGCGTGTTTATTCATTCCACCTAGTACCACGCCCAGAGGGAAATAATAGTCTCATAGTCCAACACGAAGCATCATTTATAAAAACAGCACCAACAGGATGATGACAGAACACACACGCATGAACACTTTTTTAAAACGCTTTTTTTTATACTAAGAGGATCTCAAAACATGTATTTAAGGTGCATCTTGGTATTACATTTTTGGATGGAATACAATACTTTCTCTGTGGTACAATATGATGTGATGGATAATCAGGGTAATTAGGTATATTGACTAAATTTGAAGAAATGTTTTATTAAAGCACAGCAGCTAACTGCAAGCAATCAAAATGTTCCTTTTTTTGCATCACAAATAAATGCACAACTTAGTCTTCTTCTGCTTCCAAATTAATATGATTGCCAAATTTTGCATACAGTTGTGTTTTCATGTCACTCATGATATTACGAAGCTCGCCACATTTGACATCAAGAGCCTCTATCTCGGACTGCACCCGTGTCTTGGCTTCCTCCAGCATTTTCTGAAATAATAACATAAGTCAGGCTTTATCTACTGACAGCATTTTGGGTTTTCATAATCATAACCAAAACTGCTTATCATAATTACACATTTATGGAATTAGTACCAGGTGCATCCAGAAACTAAGTTCCATTGAGTGATAAAACATCACTAAGTAAGAAACATTTATTGAAATATCTACATAGATTCATTGGCAACTTGTCAATGGTGCACTGTCCCTACAACTGACGGAAGGTGTCCAAGGTGCAGAACACTCTCTCTCTCTCTCTCTCTCTCTCTCTCTCTCTCTCTCTCTCTCTCTCATCAGTCTCATGAAGAGTATTCAAGCAGGACAATGAAATGACTGTGGTTCCAGACGTTGGCATGTGGCATACAGTTGATGGTGCACATTACCACATCTTAAGGTTGGTGCCGTTTTTAATGAAACTAAAGGAATGGGCTGTGCTATGAGACTCGTTTTCTATCTACAAGGTCGTGGTAACAGATGGAATGCATATACACTTGGGTCCAACTTTAGTCACACATTTTATTTACACCTTCTTGTTCACAATTTATAAATCACATCACATTAAAAAGTCTTATGTTAGTGGAACAACTTCCCTAACATCGCCAAAATTTAACTAAAGGTCTCTATATACTTAATGAATTCACTTTTACTGTTTCATGACGCGTACACATAAAAATACGTCCATCTACCTCGGAGGTACCGACGCTATTGAACTATTTCTTGGCGTCCTTTTGACGCAACACACCGCCATTTTCGTTTTCATCCGCGCAAATAGTTCTTTCTCGTTAGGGAAGTGTTCCCAATTATCGTCTCCTATTTTTATTATGGAACACAAACAATTCTAATATTTATACACTTTTAACAAACATTTACATGAACGATTTTCTATTGGGGTCTTCTAATATTCTGTCTCATATGCCCCTTGTTTTGTTTTTCAAGTTGTCACCTATATTTACAATCTTGAAACACAATACAATCCTTCTCCTTACTCCTCTGATGCAATCACTTTGTACAATTTTTTTTTTTCTTTTTTTTTCTTTACACTCTTCTTCGCTGTTTGTCTTTGTCTTTTGTTTTGGCATGACACAGCATGTCTTTATAAATTTCACATATTCAATTACTACACAATATATGTTCAGTTTTTATACATCACATATTCAGTTATTATACAATACATATTCAGTTATTGTACAACACATTCAGTTATAATACAATACATATTCAGTTATTGTACCTCATATGTTCAGTTATTATACAATATATATTCAGTTCTTATACAACACATATTCAGTTATTATATAATACATATTCGGTTATTGTACAACACATTCAGTTATTACACAATATATCCAGTTATCATACAATACATGTTCAGTTATTGTACAATATATCCAGTTATCATACCACATATGTTCTGTTATTATACAATACATATTCAGTTATTGTACAACATATTCAGTTACTATACAACATATCCAGTTATTATACAACACATACTCAGTTATTGTACATTTGACATTGACACAAATATAATTTAAGTGTATCATGGTTTATTATGTGGTTTTTGGCTTATGTTCTTTGTTATGAGGAGAGAAAAACAGGATACAAATTTTGAGCTAATGTTTATGATCATATTTATGGCAATATTTTACTCAGTTCTTTGCCTTCTTTGTCTTGTAAGCTTATGTATAGGCAGGTCATTGAGTCGGTTCTTAAACTCTGATGTTACTAATGGTACCATTTTTTAATTAGGTTCTTATTCCTTGTTGTTTGGTTCAACATTTCTTCGAGCTTAGCATTGGCTATATCCATCTTAATTCATGGGCATTGCTTTCCTGATTATGGTTTTCCTTACTTCACTAATTGTCACCTCTTTGTTTCTTATTTCTATAAGAGAAAACTTCTATACTTATAATTATTCTGCAATGGTATTATTTTTCTTCTCAATTCACCCTCGACATCTTTGTGTCGAAATATTATATCTTTGTCATCATAATTGATTCCTTTTTATTTTTGTCCCTGGCATCCTTATGTCAAAAACATATTATCTTCCGTCGCTATAATTCATTTCTTTAATGACAATTAGTGTCCTCATCTGTCTTTCTTGACAATGCTCTTTGTGGTCAATATAGTCAATGACTATGTTGATTTTCTTTTTTGTCGTATTTTCTAATCTGAACATCATTTTCTATAAGTAACTCATTAAAAATTGTTATTTTCCATCATCTCTACTATTCCTGCCTTACATATTTGTTGGCAAAGACTATTTGGTCCTTTCTTTGTATGGCTTTAATTTATTTTTATGGTATCTTCCTACCAACTTGCCATTTG
Organism: Tenodera sinensis; assembly: GCA_030765045.1. Classification (NCBI taxonomy): domain Eukaryota; kingdom Metazoa; phylum Arthropoda; class Insecta; order Mantodea; family Mantidae; genus Tenodera; species Tenodera sinensis. The sequence goes on along the minus strand of CM060974.1, from coordinate 78,438,864 downwards.
TATTCTGTAGCTCATACGTGTGGTCACCCAGCTGTTTTGTTATGACCAGTGGTCCAGTGTACAATAGCTACATCTTTCCAGACCTTTTCTCAGATGCCTTAGATGCTTTGTGGCTTTTTAAGAGCACCTTTTCTCCAATTTGTGGGGACCATTTCCTGACGAATCTTTTTACCTTGTTCCTCCCTTTTTCAGCCTTTTGCTGTAATCTTCTGAATGCCAATTGACATTTTTCCTTCTCTGACAATTCCCTTTGAGCAGCCATCGTAGTGTCAATGTCAATTGTCAATCTCTTGGGTTTCGTGTTGGTCATCAATTCGATTGGGGCAAACTTAGTTGTTGTAATTTCCCTGAGTGTTGGTGGTGATTGTTGTTTCTGTATTTTGTGCAGCATCTGCCCTATGTGGCACATTTTCATCTACTTCCTGCTGTCTTATGTTGCCAGTGTACCATTGGTCTCTGCCCCTTTGGCGTGAACCTCTGTTGTATGACGGTCTTTGGTTGTCGAAGTATTCCCTACAGAATCGTATGTGATTCACTTGATGGGTACAGTCTCCTGGTCTCCCCCGATCATATCTATGCGTTCTGTATCTCGATTCACCCCTTGGTATTGTGTCGTGGTACCGCTGTCTTGTGTTCTCCATCCTCTCGCCATGATTGTGTGGTTGTGGGAAATGGTGTGCCCCTCTCCCCCTTTCATGGGTGCTCCTAGTATTTCTATCTTCTCCCTCACTCTGGTTGTTCGTAGCTGTGCTCCGGTTTAAGATGGGTGAGTTTGGGTGACCGTTCCTATGTCTATGCTCATTAGGCCGACCATTTTGTGTTTCGAAGGCTGTCAGCAATTCTATCATATCTGCAAAATCTACTGGCCTCGCAACAATTAACCCTGTTCTCACTGTGTCTGGGAAATGTCTTGTTATGCTGGTAATTAGTTCTGCTTCCGACAAGTTAGGGTCTAATAGCTTTCCTTTGTTGGCTACTTTCATAAAATAATCGACTAGCGATAACCCTTTGGTTGGATCATATCTACCTGTCGCTAGCACTACCCTAGTTTGGTTTTGCTTAGCTGGGCCCCAATACCTTGATAGGAATAAATTTCTGAATGAACTATACGACTCATGACCAGCTAGTGTTAACCTGAGCCATTCTAATGCCTTGTTTTTTAAGCTTTTCTTGACTATCATCATCCTAAGCTCATTTGGTATCCTTTTCACTTTAAAATACTCTTCCATCTCTTTAACAAAGAGTTTTGGATCGTCTCCCTTCTCCTCGTCAAACGTAGGTGGTGTAATTTCATGTAATATGCTGTTGGTGTAACATGTGTTATGTGTTGTGTCATTGTTTGGTTGTGAACCTCTTTCTCTGTATGGTGAGTCAACATTTTGTACATTATTCAAATAACTCTCATCTTGTACATTACTTACATCTAAATCATCTTGCCTTTGTAGTGCATTCACAACATCATTTACATTAGCAAACTTTCTTTCCCTTTTTTCATTTCTTCACAAATTGATTTTAAATCATTCTTTATTTCTAAGTGGCTTTGTTTCATATCATTTATAGCATCCTGTTGCGAATGCACCACATCAGTCATTGTCTTAATTTTAGGAATTACAATTTGTTCTACAGTTTCATTAATAATGTCTTTCTTTACTACCTCAATCTCTTTCCTTAATTCCTCAGTTATTTCTGCTTTTACATTTGTAATCTTACAGTCTACACTTGTGTTACATTCTGTTATTTCATCTCTACATCTAGCAGTTTCTCCTTCTAACACAATCTTATTTTCTCTCATTTCTGATTCTATCTTTCCCATCCTATCTCCTACGATTTCTATCCTACCTTCTAAGGCTTCCTTTGTTTCATTTAAGTTTTTATGTACTAATTTTAAATTAGTTTCCATTACTTTCATATTTTCTTTACACTCCTGTCTTCCTAATTCTATTTTCTGTTCTAAGTTCTGTCTTCCTAATTCCATTTTCTGTTCTAAGTTCTGTCTTCCTAATTCCATTTTCTGTTCTAAGTTCTGTCTTCCTAATTCCATTTTCTGTTCTAAGTCCTTTCTCACTTCCACCATTTTCTGACCTATCTCTTCCTTATTCTGTTCCAGTTTCTGACCTATACTCTGACCTAAACTTTGTTCTATGTTCTGTCTCAATTCTACGTTATTTTGTTCCATTTTCTGACCTAATTCTACCTTGTTTTGTTCCATTTTCTGACCTAATTCTTTCATATTCTGTTCTAGTTTTTCAAACATGATCATCATTAACCTTTGGTCTTTGCTTATTGCTAGCTGTTCCTCACTTTCTAGTTCTACCTGATAACTAGGCCTATCTGCCCCTTCCCCCACTCCTGTTTCTATCTCTTTTCGCGACATTTTAGTTTCTTTATTCAATTCACTTAGGGTTAAAAGTCCCACTACTTTGCCGCTTCTCAGTAACATAAAAATGAAAATAAACTGTATGTGAAAACAAAAATTTTTGATCCTACTTTTTTTTCCGTTGCTTCGTCCAGTTATGTACGTCTCCTGGGCAGTTGGCTTCGCTAGATCTCCGGTGTTTCCCGCGTTGATTATCCGTGCATCGGTGTTCTGATGTATCGTTGATATCAAACGATGGTCTTATGGCATCTTCTTTCCTTTTGATGCGATGATATGGCGTCACTTGATGTTTATCGTGATTTCAATTCCCGTAATTTGCATTCCATCCTAAATTCGAGTCCCACGTTGGGCAAGCCATTTTGGTGCCGTTTTTAATGAAATGGGCTGAACTATGAGACTCGTTTTCTATCTACAAGGTCGTGGTAACAGATGGAATGCATATACACTTGGGTCCAACTTTAGTCACACATTTTATTTACACCTTCTTGTTCACAATTTATAAATCACATCACATTAAAAAGTCTTATGTTAGTGGAACAACTTCCCTAACATCGCCAAAATTTAACTAAAGGTCTCTATATACTTAATGAATTCACTTTTACTGTTTCATGACGCGTACACATAAAAATACGTCCATCTACCTCGAAGGTACCGACGCTATTGAAGTATTTCTATTTATACACTTTTAACAAACATTTACATGAACGATTTTCTATTGGGGTCTTCTAATATTCTGTCTCAAGGTTAAGGTTAAGGTTAAACAGCAACTGGCATCCGGTCATAGAACATCATAAGAAGCAGGAAAGCAAGGTAAGCCAATCAGAAGAGACCAGCAGCATAAGAGAGATAGAACCCCCTCCACCAGCCACCACGCCTCTGCACGCTCCGGGCCAAACAGCGCACGTTGTGCATGGTATAAATGGAGCCCCACAGGCAGTCGACGCATCAGTCGCAGTGATACCTTCCACGAGGAGAGACTTCCACAATGCCATTGAGGATGTTTACCGCAGTTGTAAACGAAACATCTGGAAGACAGATCTCCAGCAGACCACGGCATAACAGCCCGGAAGATACTTCGTTCTACAATTTAGATGCCGGCCGTGAAAGCCTACGTACCTTTAACACTTTGGAACCCTCCTACGCTATATAGTTCCTGTAATGTTACGGAAGCGATCTTTATCTATCCTCCCTACACTTTTAACATTAAATATATATATGGTTCTTATATTTACACATACTAAATTTAAATATGTAACTTAACATTTATGACATTTCTAAACAACTGTTTTTTGTAACAATTGATAAAATAGCAATATATTTTCAGTACTAACAAATCTTTACCAACATGAAAAATAAACAATATTTACAACACATATTCACATAAATGCTTTCCTTTCGGGGTCTAACCATATCTTCTGTATCAAAGCCAAGGAAGTAAAAGAAACATATTCGGTTAAAACACTTTCAGAGCAGTTGTATTTGGTGCAGATGCAGCTTATGTACCTGGCTCAAATCTCATAGATTCCTGAGCTGCAGTATTTGGTCCAGCTGCAGCTTATGTACCTGGCTCAAATCTCATAGATACCTGAGTTGCAGTATTTGGTGCAGATGCAGCTTATGTACCTGGCTCAAATCTCATAGATTCCTGAGCTGCAGTATTTGGTGCACATGCAAGCTTATGTACCTGGCTCACATCTCATAGATTCCTGAGCTGCAGTATTTGGTGCAGATGCAGCTTATGTACCTGGCTCAAATCTCATAGATTCCTGAGCTGCAGAATTTGGTCCAGATGCAGCTTATGTACCTGGCTCAAATCTCACAGATTCCTGAGCTGCAGTAATTGGTCCAGATGCAGCTTATGTACCTGACTCAAATCTCATAGATTCCTGAGCTGCAGTATTTGGTCCAGATGCAGCTTATGTACCTGACTCAAATCTCACAGATTCCTGAGCAGCAGTATTTGGAGCAGATGCAGCTTATGTACCTGGCTCAAATCTCATAGATTCCTGAGCTGCAGTATTTGGTGCAGATGCAGCTTATGTACCTGGCTCAAATCTCACAGATTCCTGAGCTGCAGTATTTGGTGCAGATGCAGCTTATGTACCTGGCTCAAATCTCATAGATTCCTGAGCTGCAGTATTTGGTCCAGATGCAGCTTATGTACCTGGCTCTAATCTCATAGATTCCTGAGCTGCAGTATTTGGTCCAGATGCAGCTTATGTACCTGACTCAAATCTCACAGATTCCTGAGCAGCAGTATTTGGTGCAGATGCAGCTTATGTACCTGGCTCAAATCTCATAGATTCCTGAGCTGCAGTATTTGGTGCAGATGCAGCTTTTGTACCTGGCTCACATCTCATAGATTCCTGAGCTGCAGTATTTGGTGCAGATGCAGCTTATGTACCTGGCTCAAATCTCATAGATTCCTGAGCTGCAGAATTTGGTCCAGATGCAGCTTATGTACCTGGCTCAAATCTCACAGATTCCTGAGCTGCAGTAATTGGTCCAGATGCAGCTTATGTACCTGACTCAAATCTCATAGATTCCTGAGCTGCAGTATTTGGTCCAGATGCAGCTTATGTACCTGACTCAAATCTCACAGATTCCTGAGCAGCAGTATTTGGTGCAGATGCAGCTTATGTACCTGGCTCAAATCTCATAGATTCCTGAGCTGCAGTATTTGGTGCAGATGCAGCTTATGTACCTGGCTCACATCTCATAGATTCCTGAGCTGTAGTATTTGGTGCAGATGCAGCTTATGTACCTGGCTCAAATCTCATAGATTCCTGAGCTGCAGAATTTGGTCCAGATGCAGCTTATGTACCTGGCTCAAATCTCACAGATTCCTGAGCTGCAGTAATTGGTCCAGATGCAGCTTATGTACCTGACTCAAATCTCATAGATTCCTGAGCTGCAGTATTTGGTCCAGATGCAGCTTATGTACCTGACTCAAATCTCATAGATTCCTGAGCAGCAGTATTTGGTGCAGATGCAGCTTATGTACCTGGCTCAAATCTCATAGATTCCTGAGCTGCAGTATTTGGTGCAGATGAAGCTTATGTACCTGACTCAAATATCATAGATTCCTGAGCTGCAGTATTTGGTCCAGATGCAGCTTATGTACCTGGCTCAAATCTCATAGATTCCTGAGCTGCAGTATTTGGTCCAGATGCAGCTTATGTACCTGGCTCAAATCTCATAGATTCCTGAGCTGCAGTATTTGGTCCAGCTGCAGCTTATGTAACTGGCTCAAATCTCACAGATTCCTGAGCTGCAGTATTTGGTGCAGATGCAGCTTATGTACCTGGCTCAAATCTCACAGATTCCTGAGCTGCAGTATTTGGTGCAGATGCAGCTTATGTACCTGGCTCAAATCTCAGATTCCTGAGCTGCAGTATTTGCTCCAGCTGCAGCTTATGTACCTGGCTCAAATCTCATAGATACCTGAGCTGCAGTATTTGGTGCAGATGCAGCTTATGTACCTGGCTCAAATCTCACAGATTCCTCAGCTGCAGTATTTGGTGCAGATGCAGCTTATGTACCTGGCTCAAATCTCATAGATTCCTGAGCTGCAGTATTTGGTGCAGATGCAGCTTATGTACCTGACTCAAATCTCACAGATTCCTGAGCAGCAGTATTTGGTGCAGATGCAGCTGATGTACCTGGCTCAAATCTCACAGATTCCTGAGCTGCAGTATTTGGTGCAGATGCAGCTTATGTACCTGACTCACATCTCATAGATACCTGAGCTGCAGTATTTGGTGCAGATGCAGCTTATGTACCTGGCTCAAATCTCACAGATTCCTGAGCTGCAGTATTTGGTGCAGATGCAGCTTATGTACCTGGCTCAAATCTCATAGATTCCTGAGCTGCAGTATTTGGTGCAGATGCAGCTTATGTACCTGGCTCAAATCTCACAGATTCCTGAGCTGCAGTATTTGGTGCAGATGCAGCTTATGTACCTGGCTCAAATCTCATAGATTCCTGAGCTGCAGTATTTGGTCCAGCTGCAGCTTATGTACCTGGCTCAAATCTCAGATTCCTGAGCTGCAGTATTTGGTCCAGCTGCAGCTTATGTACCTGGCTCAAATCTCACAGATTCCTGAGCTGCAGTATTTGGTGCAGATGCAGCTTATGTACCTGGCTCAAATCTCATAGATTCCTGAGCTGCAGTATTTGGTCCAGCTGCAGCTTATGTACCTGGCTCAAATCTCACAGATTCCTGAGCTGCAGTATTTGGTGCAGATGCAGCTTATGTACCTGGCTCAAATCTCAGATTCCTGAGCTGCAGTATTTGGTCCAGCTGCAGCTTATGTACCTTGCTCAAATCTCATAGATACCTGAGTTGCAGTATTTGGTGCAGATGCAGCTTATGTACCTGGCTCAAATCTCATAGATTCCTGAGCTGCAGTATTTGGTGCAGATGCAGCTTGTGTACCTGGCTCAAATCCCATAGATTCCTGAGCTGCAGTATTTGCTCCAGATGCAGCTTATGTACCTGGCTCAAATCTCATAGATTCCTGAGCTGCAGTATTTGGTGCAGATGCAGCTTATGTACCTGGCTCAAATCTCATAGATTCCTGAGCTGCAGAATTTGGTCCAGATGCAGCTTATGTACCTGGCTCAAATCTCATAGATTCCTGAGCTGCAGTATTTGGTGCAGATGCAGCTTATGTACCTGGCTCAAATCTCATAGATTCCTGAGCTGCAGTATTTGTTCCAGATGCAGCTTATGTACCTGGCTCAAATCTCAGAGATTCCTGAGCTACAGTATTTGGTGCAGATGCAGCTTATGTACCTGACTGAAATCTCATAGATTCCTGAGCTGCAGTATTTGGTCCAGATGCAGCTTATGTACCTGACTCAAATCTAACAGATTCCTGAGCTGCAGTATTTGGTGCAGATGCAGCTTATGTACCTGGCTCAAATCTCATAGCTTCCTGAGCTGCAGTATTTGGTGCAGATGCAGCTTATGTACCTGACTCAAATCTAACAGATTCCTGAGTTGCAGTATTTGTTCCAGATGCAGCTTATGTACCTGGCTCTAATCTCATAGATTCCTTAGCTGCAGTATTTGGTGCAGATGCAGCTTTTGTACCTGGCTGATATCCCAGTGGTACCAGAGATTCCTGAGCTGTAGTATTTGGTGCAGATGCAGCTTATGCACCTGGTTGAAATCTCAGATTCCTGAGTTGCAGGATTTGGTGCAGATGCAGCTTATGTACCTGACTCAAATCTCATAGATTCCTTAGCTGCAGTATTTGGTGCAGATGCAGCTTATGTACCTGGTTCAAATCTCACAGATTCCTGAGCTGCAGTATTTGGTGCAGATGCAGCTTATGCACCTGGTTGAAATCTCAGATTCCTGAGTTGCAGGATTTGGTGCAGATGCAGCTTATGTACCTGACTCAAATCTCACAGATTCCTGAGCTGCAGTATTTGGTGCAGATGCAGCTTATGTACCTGGCTCAAATCTCATAGATTCCTTAGCTGCAGTATTTGGTGCAGATGCAGCTTTTGTACCTGGCTGATATCCCAGTGGTACCAGAGATTCCTGAGCTGTAGTATTTGGTGCAGATGCAGCTTATGCACCTGGTTGAAATCTCAGATTCCTGAGTTGCAGTATTTGGTGCAGATGCAGCTTATGCACCTGGTTCAAATCTCACAGATTCCTGAGCTGCAGTATTTGGTGCAGATGCAGCTTATGTACCTGGCTCAAATCTCATAGATTCCTTAGCTGCAGTATTTGGTGCAGATGCAGCTTTTGTACCTGGCTGATATCCCAGTGGTACCAGAGATTCCTGAGCTGTAGTATTTGGTGCAGATGCAGCTTGTGTACCTGGCTCAAATCGCAAAGATTCCTGAGCTGTAGTATTTGGTGCAGATGCAGCTGATGTACCTGGCTCAAATCTCAAAGATTCCTGAGCTGCAGTATTTGGTGCAGATGCAGCTGATGTACCTGGCTCAAATCTCACAGATTCCTGAGCTGCAGTATTTGGTGCAGATGCAGCTTATGTACCTGGTTCAAATCTCATAGATTCCTGAGCTGCAGTATTTGGTGCAGATGCAGCTTTTGTACCTGGCTGATATCCCAGTAGTACCAGAGATTCCTGAGCTGTAGTATTTGGTGCAGATGCAGCTGATGTACCTGGCTCAAATCTCACAGATTCCTGAGCTGCAGTATTTGTTCCAGATGCAGCTTATGTACCTGGCTCAAATCTCACAGATTCCTGAGCTGCAGTACTATGTCCAGAGGTAGGGCCAAATTACCTGGGGTGCAAATGGTGGTCAGTTGTACATTTGCCTGTTTCTTGCCCTTTAGAATAAGTCCTGACCTGGCCTTACCTTTCTTTTGTTAAGTATAGAAGAGATCCCATCTTGTTGGATACAATAAACCCACATCTCATGCATTGTTTAATAATTTCAGAATACAACTGTTTTGGATTGGAATGAATAGTAATTCCAGAATAGTCCTATTTGATGTAGTAGGAAGGAGAGCATGCAACTGATATACTTTAATTTGGTTCAGCGCGCAGGTAGTGTACACATCTAATGTTGTAACTATTGATTCTTATTTTGTGGCATATAGACAGGATGGGAGCAATGTACTACATTATTGATTTGCCTCTCTTCTCTGCCAGGAAGGGAATAAAATTACTAAATGAATCCTACATCTCATGAAGTTATGAGATGCACATTTCTAATTTTAAGATTGCATACAATATTGTACCATCTCAATATCACATTGTTGCATGAAAGACAGTGAATATTTGCAGATAACATGTTTATAAAAGTTTTCTACCTGTGTATTTTCCACATCCTGATAGATGAACACTTCACCCATAAAATACGGAACTTTTTCTGCATCATCTTCTAGAAGAACCAGTTCATCGCAGGCATCTTCCAAATTTTTTAGTTCATTCTAAATTCAATAAAAACACACATTATTGGCATGTATACTCATATTAACAATCTGCATTGATTAGAAGTTTGATAGTTTAACTTTCATAATGAACAAATATAATTAAAATTAACCCATTGTTTTAAAAAAGTGCTTGCAAATTTACAAAAAAGAAACATTTTCAGCCATTACTGTACAGGATGACATTTTCTTTCTGAAAAGTAGTTCTCATTTATTTGCATGACTTGTCATGTAAAAGGTCTGGGACCAAATCTCAGCATTGGACAGCTAAAGTTGCTTTGTAAAGCACACATATGAAATGAAGTGGTGAAGCAAACTAATGTGTTCATGAAGAGTATTTTATTCTAAAGTTAGCAGTCCTGCTTCCTATGTTAATATGAAGGGTTAAGTGAAAATGATGGATAATAATGTAATAAATGAGAACCCACATGCTGTTCAACACAATTGATTTATCTCTTAGAACAAATGTTATACTTGTGACAAAACATAAATGATCCATCAGCACTGTTCCCTGAACTCTCAACTAAGTCCAACTTGTCTCAACTTGACTGTCTGCTGGGCCCCAGGAATGTTGTACAAAGAGCAAAATGAACCTTTGGGAGCAGAAAGATGGCACACAATGTGTTCATAAAGTGCAAATCCTTTTCTATTTCCCCACACATAGGGCTCTTCTGCAGGTCCATCCCCTTTTTCATACCCCTCAATCCTATTACCCCAAATCTAACCCATGCCCACACTTCCCTTTCCAATTTATTACACACATCAATATATTTCTCCCTGCCTGCGCCAATCTTTCTCTATTTGTCTGTACAATGTTGAGGTTCTCTTATCCTCAATTCTTTGTCTAAACCCCTTCCAAAGCCTTTTCTTCTACAATTTCTCTTTCTCCAAACGTTCCCCATTCCTATTTCTTCTATAATCCTCTGCACTGATAAAGCCCAACTATCCAGTGCTAATGCATTATCATACACTGTTTTACTAAATTCTGATCCTCTAATACTCTTATACGATACCAATATTTTAACAATCGTTCCATAATTAACCTCTTCTCCCTAATTCTAACGATGCTATGCCCTTGGGTGATGCCCTAGGCAACCCTAAAATCAAGCGACAAAAACTTTAGTATTGTGACTTTGGGTGTGTGTAAAGTAAAGTAGACAGATGTAGTCAAGATAAAGAAACACTTTTATTTCCGTAAACAGTAACTTTGTACACTCGTTGCAACAGCAAGAAAGTCTTTTTCGATTCTCCAACAGCACGGCTCCAAACTCGTAACACAAAGAACTGTCCCTTCTCCGTCGGCACGACCCCTCAACACTTCACATACCTCTGTCCTGTCCTCGGCACGACTACTCAACGCTTCACATACATCTGACTCCCCTTCTGTCGCACTTTACCGCTATTTATATCTCCCAGGCACCATTCTGGAAAGTTCAGTTATTGCGGTGAAATACAAAGCAGAGAAGATTCTCGAAGTCTCTATCCTTTTCTCTCTTTCAGCAAGCGCCCCAACAATGCGGCCAGGCTCTGTCTCTTTCCTTCGGCTCCTTTGTGGTAGTGCCGACAATAATGCGATGGATGACACTGCTGTTGTCGACAATTAGATGCGGCGGGCGCGGTGACACTGCTCCCTCCTCAGAGTTGGTCGTCCCGACCAGCACTATCACTGCGGCATCTCCCTTGCGCCCCGGTGGACTAACCCATCGAACCTCTTCTCCAGGAGGCACGATCCTAGGTATCGCTGTTGGATAGTGTCCCTTGGTCCGGGTAGGACGATGTATGCCATCCTGCTTCAAATTCTGCAACAGTACCGCCGGTCTTGACGGTCCCTCGTCCAGTTGCCCTTCTTCCTGGTGTGTTGACGGGCCATCCTGCGCACTTGGAAACGGCTCACTGGGTACCATGTCCGCCGACCTCTCTGGCGCACCTTCGCAGCCACCTTGCTTCCGATGGGTCCGGCAACAAACCCCGCCACATCCGCGTGAGTCGCGTCCACCGCTGCACTCGTGTTCACTCGTGCTCGGCACGGCCTCTCCTGTATCCTGCCGTCCAAGATGATGTCCACCATTCTTCCGTTCACGGCACTATGTGTCAGGTGATTGGATGGCTCCGACGGTCCCCCCATGTCACACGCCAAGTCGGTTCTCGCGTGTTGCTCGTTTGCTTGTGCGCTTCCCTGCTGATCGTCCTCGTCATATCCTGGTTGGTTACGTACCCGACACACTCCTCCAGAGGATCCTCGACGACGTCCCTGAACTGCCCCTTTGTCTTCCCCGAGACGTACACTTTCGTTATCTGAAACGGGCGCAACTGTCGCCTCGGCCACTAGGTGCTCCCTCCCCGGCTCCGCGCTATTCCGTCTGCCCCTGGCATCCAGTACTTTGACGCTCTCGTCAACTCTTACTACCAGGGCGCCAAGACGTTCCCCGTCGTCCTCCACGACGTCCACGTGCTGGCAGAGGTCTTCCACCTTTTCGCCGAGTTCTTCCACGTCTTCCGTCACGCCAATCAGTTCGCCGTCAATTTTCGCCGATAGCTCCGTCTTCATCTCTTTCAGCTCGGCAGCGAGGTTGTCGTTTGACGTTTCCATTTTGGCAGCGAGGTTATCGTTTGCCGTCTTCATCTCTTTCAGCTCGGCAACGAGGTTGTCGTTTCTCGTTTCCATTTTGGCAGCGAGGTTGTGGTTTGACGTTTCCATTTTGGCAGTGAGGTTGTCGTTTGCCGTCTTCATCTCTTTCAGCTCGGCAGCGAGGTTGTTGTTTGCCGTCTTCATCTCTTTCAGCTCGGCAGCGAGGTTGTCGTTTGCCGTCTTCATTTTGGCAGCGAGGTTGTCGTTTGCCGTCTTCATTTCGGCGAATAATTCTTTCATCATTGCCATCATCCTGGTTTCCGAATCTCCCTCCATCTTGGTTCTAACGTTGCAACTTCTAACGACGATGTAACGAAACTAGAAGCAATTCGACGAATCCCACTTCTGACACCAGTGTGACTTTGGTTGTGTTGAAAAGTAAAGTAGACAGATGTAGTCGAGATAAAGAAACACTTTTATTTCCGTAAACAGTAACTTTGTACACTCGTTGCCACAGCAAGAAAGTCTTTTTCGATTCTCCAACAGCACGGCTCCGAACTCGTAACACAAAGAACTGTCCCTTCTCCGTCGGCACGACCCCTCAACGCTTCACATACCTCTGTCCTGTCCTCGGCACGACTACTCAACGCTTCACATACGTCTGACTCCCCTTCTGTCGCACTTTACCGCTATTTATATCTCCCAGGCACCATTCTGGAAAGTTCAGTTATTGCGGTGAAATACAAAGCAGAGAAGATTCTCGAAGTCTCTATCCTTTTCTCTCTTTCGGCAAGCGCCCCAACAATGTGGCCAGGCTCTGTCTCTTTCCTTCGGCTCCTTTGCGGTAGTGCCGACAATAATGCGATGGGTGACACTGCTGTTGTCGGCAATTAGATGCGGCGGGCGCGGTGACAGTATTAAATCCACCCCTAGCTACCCTTCTCCATATCCCCATATTTCTATCCCATATAACATTTCTATTGCCTTGTACTCTCTTTCTAAGCATTTAACTTGTATCCCCGGAATTTTGGAAACACAAGTTCTAATCTCCCTCATGGTCATTTACCCTTTGCTAACACTACTCTCTTTTGATCCTGCCATTTCCCATTACTACTAAACTGTAACCAATGTTTCTCACTATGGCTATTTCTTGTCCTGCCATACTACATTTTTCTTCCCTTTTCAATTTATACCCCTTTTTAAAAACCATAATCCTGGTCTTCTTATAGTTTATCTTAAGCCCCCAGCTTTTACAGAACCTCTCCAAAACATTTATGGCTCTTGATAATCCCCCAAATGATATAGACCCCTCTACCAGACCATCCGCAAACAGAACACCTGGGATTTCTCTATTATTTAATGTGGGTGAGTATACATTCTCTTTACCCACTGCTTCCAAGATATCATGTATAAACAAATTAAATAGTATGGGGCTCAACTTACACCCCCTGCCTAAGTCCTATCGTATTCTCAATATCTTGTGAGACTCTATTCAGCCCCGTCTTTATGCAAAATCTAATCTCTGTATACATTTTTTGAATTGCTTTAATCATGTTGGAACTCACTCTTTTCCGGTGAAGCTTCAACCAAAGCCTTCTCCAGGTCTACAAAAACCATATAAACTCTTCCCCTTATTTGTGCCACATATTTATCCACTATTGTCTTGATGGCAAATATGTTGTCGACCGTCCTCCTTCCCTTCCTAAAACCTGAGACCTGCCTAGAATTCTGAAATCGTATCCTCTTGCTCAGCCCAATCTCGTAACCTTCTTGCCAGTATCCCAGTGTACATTTTCCCTAATATTGCTAACAGACTTACCCCTCTATAAATAGTAGGGTTATCAAACTCCTCTTTTCCTTTGTAAATTGGTACCACAATACTCTTCTTCCATGATTCTACACCTTTCCTTCCTCAAAAATATAATTAAACATGTACCTCAATATTTCCATTCTATTCCCATTCTCGCTCCAAACCTTCCACCATTCCCCCGGTATCCCATCTATTCCACATGCCTTGTTACTTTTCACATTCCTAACTACCTCCCATATTTCCTGGTCTAGAATTTCTGAACCAAGAACTTCCACTGCCCTCATCCTTATTGTACCCAATAAACCCTTGAAATACTCGCAACAAGTCTCAACCCCAATATCATTCCTGAGTGCTGCAAGATGCTCAATCTGGCTGCCCAGCGTTCAATTTAGCTACCTGAAAATAACTAAATAAACAGTTTAAGTTAAGTCAAAACTTTTTCCAACAATGAACTAAAAAAATAATTCTAAATACATATTGCACCAAACAAATTTGAAGCTGGATTTAAAAGAATGCCTCTGTTGGATTAAGACTGTGGAAACTTGAGTTAACACATATCTTGTAGACAACGATACTAACTCACATTGTTTAACAATGTCAGGAAATGGACTGATCCAAATGTTGTTGGATTCATAGCACACTCTTACTAGCTACACTGTATGTTGACTCAAGCCTGGGGTGTCCCTTTCTGCTGCTCTCAACTTCAACTTATTATCCACTTTACAAACACTTTCTCCCATATTTCAAGTTGTGTATATTCCCATCGCTGTAACATTTCACTTGCAGCTCATGTGGATTAGTGTTAGGTTGGCTATTCTGTGCTTGCGGGTTCCCACAGTAGCGGACAACGTAGCTTTCTATCGCGTCATAAAACCACATAAAGAGTGCACGTAAGCTATTAGTGTAGCAAAATAATAAACTACTTTGTTATTACTAATAATTGAAAGTAAATGCGGGTATAACACACTGCAACATAGGTAAAACGAATTACAAATAATTTTGGTATGATTGGGTACTCGTTTCTACCGTAGTAGGCGGAAATATGCCTTCAAATGGTGAACGCATCCAGCTCTGTGACCAGATGAATGTGGTTTCTTTTCTTCCCTGGAGTTGACAAACATACCTGCTGTGCTCCAGACAGTCCAGCAACTATGTCTTCCTTCTCCTGAAGCACTACTCCCTTGTTGATTACAGTTCTTCTGCTTAATTCAAGTGTTCTTGAACTCTATCAGCAGGAATAGAGACATGCCCATGGACATCCATGTATTCTTTCTCTTCTTCATAAAATTCCCTTCTTCTTAACAATTCTAATGCATGGCTGTTCAGTGCCACACCTCGATGTAAAGGATTTCACTTTGTCAATTACTCAGTGATCAGCGTCTCTTCTGAGGTATCATCTTGCACATTAAATGTTGTGTATATAATATGAATATTATATGAAGTAAAGATATTTTAAGAATGTGACACAAAGATTTTGAAGAAAATGAAAAAAAGAATAAATATGTATAAACATAAATAAATGCCAACAACACTATCAATAACAAAAACAACAAATATAATAAACAACTACAACATGTGAAGAACAAGTAGATGCACGTGATATCTGGCAACACAGCTTCTTCCTCTCCCGTTTCTGTTTCTGCCTTGTGATGGTTCAGGGTCGTCTGCGTATGTACCAACCTAACTGCTAGCTGCCAAGTGCAAAGTCACAGCGATGGGGGTGTGGTCTTGTGCCTATGTTCCCACTGGATCCAGTACATACCTCCTCAAACCACCTTGATGCTGTATTTGTGGTTTATAGAACATGCCTGTGTGGTATGTTAATATTCTGAAGCTGTTGTGATCTAATTCATGCGTTGTGTTTCAAATTGTTTAATTTTCTTGTGTATCGTTTCCTACGTATATGAATCCATTGTTCTGCACATTTCATGGACATCAGGAGACCTTTTTACAGGGGGGGGGGGGGGGCACATGTTGGAACTTTGTGATCAAACAATATTAATTCATTATTCTCTTGCCAAACACTGAGTTATAGTATTTGTTGCAGATAACCATATTAATTTGGTTTACTGTTATCAATCTCTGCCTGTAAGAACTCTCATGGAATCAAACTGTAAAAATTTGTACAATAATAAAAATCTTCTAACTATTCTTGCAGCATAGAACATTGTTGACGAGAACAAATTAAACTGTCAGTACAGCACTATTGTTGACAGCAATAATTAGTAAAGGTATGTAACTACTAATTGAAACTAATTAAAAACGTAACATCACTGCCAGACTCATTTGTAACACGGGCACTATCAAACAACCAAGTATCACTTTGTAACAGTATCCTGAGGAAAATTGTTTTGCATCAAAATTAAAACAACAGTCTAATAGTTGTAACTGATTGCAAATGAAATGCATTGACTTCCAGATGCACTCTCCCCCCCCCCCCCCCCCTTCACAACACTCATGCACATTAATACTATTTTAGAGGATCCAATGCAGAAATTTGTAGACAGTTTACACAATGAAAACTAAAGGCAAAATTGGCACAAGAACACTAGT
Organism: Tenodera sinensis; assembly: GCA_030765045.1. NCBI lineage: Eukaryota > Metazoa > Arthropoda > Insecta > Mantodea > Mantidae > Tenodera > Tenodera sinensis. The sequence continues at coordinate 78,422,633 of CM060974.1, read as the reverse complement.
GTTGCACCAAATTAAAAAATTAGTATCACTGCACATTTCTCAGCTACAAACTTGAAATGTAGGAGAAGATGCATGTAAACAAATTTAAGAAGTAGAAAACTTTAATTTGCCTGCAGCTGACAACTCCTTATTTAGGTTCATTAACAGGCAACCAGAGCACACCTTATGTTGAGTCTAACATTACTAAGGAAGATGAAAAACCTGCTGTAAGTTTGTGAATAAACAACTTTACACTGAGAGTGGACCTATGCTGTTTTATTTCAAGGTTTGCTGAGGATAATACAAAAGTTAAGTTATAAAAATAAATACACAGTAACTGCAATTCAGGAACCAAGATCACATTGTGTCATATAATGCAAATCAATCTTCTATCACAGTCACAACATAATACTGATCAACAGGCCCAGATTCTGACTACAGTACACACACATTTCCAGGAATAGGGAAATACAGTAAATTTAAGTGATAGTTGAACATTTTAAGAGCTGGTCACCATGTGATGGCTTTGACATTACATTCTCTTTGTATGTCCAAGAGAAAGTAAAAAAAAAACTCATTTGAGAAAAATGTTTTCAAACCAATAACAAAGAATATCTTGGAAATGGTTAACTCAAAAAAAAAACATTCACATAAACAGTAAGCTTTAATGAGATTTACATTTTTTGTGTATTTCTTTAATGTTCACTGGTTATCCATAAGTCATCCAGAATGAAGAGAACTTCACAAAATTTAACATCTACATCTCATTTGTCAGGAAAATATAACATATGATAATTTAATTAAAATTCTTGAGTCATTTTTAAGAATATCAACATTTTCAAAAAATATTCCATGTAAAGCAACCCTGTCCAATGTATCTCTCTAGCACCTTTAATAAGCAAATTATTACTCTGAGATCTTTAATATTCAAATTACAAAACAAAACTATTCCCTTAAGAACAACTTGCCAGAACTCACCCATGAAGTATGTTTGATACATTTAAGGCTGTATTCACTATTTCCTAAATCAGTGCTTTCGATTTTTCCTTTCATTTCAAGCAACCGTATCATAACACAAGACAGATATGTACATACGTGCTCCCTCCCTCCTCAGATCTCAACTCGATGGAAATTGGGGGCAAAGTCAACTTACTTATGTATATTGCAGAAAATTCACCAGTAATTCATCTCAGCTACATAAGCAGGGCAGACAGTCAAATAGGGCTTTTAATGGCATGAGTTAAATGTGCCTGAACACATGACAAAGTTGTCTACACAAGCAGGACAGACAGTCAAATATGGCTTGTATTGGCATGAGTTAAATGTGCCTGAACACATAACAAAGTTGCCTATATAAGCAGGGCAGACAGTCAAATAGGGCTTGTATTGGCATGAGTTAAATGTGTCTGAACACATAACAAAGTTGGCTATATAAGCAGGACAGACAGTCAAATAGGGCTTGTATTGGCACGAGTTAAATGTGCCTGAACACATGACAAAGTTGCCTATATAAACAGGACAGTCAAATAGGGCTTGTGTTGGCATGAGTTAAATGTGCCTGAACACATGACAAAGTTGCCTATATAAGCAGGACAGACAGTCAAATATGGCTTGTATTGGCATGAGTTAAATGTGCCTGAACACATAACAAAGTTGCCTATATAAGCAGGACAGAGAGTCAAATAGGGCTTGTATTGGCATGAGTTAAATGTGTCTGAACACATAACAAAGTTGCCTATATAAGCAGGACAGACAGTCAAATAGGGCTTGTGTTGGCACGAGTTAAATGTGCCTGAACACATGACAAAGTTGCCTATATAAACAGGACAGTCAAATAGGGCTTGTGTTGGCATGAGTTAAATGTGCCTGAACACATGACAAAGTTGCCTATATAAACAGGACACTCAAATAGGGCTTGTATTGGCATGAGTTAAATGTGCCTGAACACATGACAAAGTTGGCTATATAAGCAGGACAGACAGTCAAATATGGCTTGTATTGGCATGAGTTAAATGTGCCTGAACACATAACAAAGTTGCCTATATAAGCAGGGCAGACAGTCAAATAGGGCTTGTATTGGCATGAGTTAAATGTGCCTGAACACATAACAAAGTTGCCTATATAAGCAGGGCAGACAGTCAAATAGGGCTTGTATTGGCATGAGTTAAATGTGTCTGAACACATAACAAAGTTGGCTATATAAGCAGGACAGACAGTCAAATAGGGCTTGTATTGGCACGAGTTAAATGTGCCTGAACACATGACAAAGTTGCCTATATAAGCAGGGCAGACAGTCAAATAGGGCTTGTATTGGCATGAGTTAAATGTGCCTGAACACATGACAAAGTTGGCTATATAAGCAGGACAGACAGTCAAATAGGGCTTGTATTGGCATGAGTTAAATGTGCCTGAACACATGACAAAGTTGCCTATATAAGCAGGACAGACAGTCAAATAGGGCTTGTATTTGCATGAGTTAAATGTGCCTGAACTCATGACAAAGGTGCCTATATAAGCATGACAGACAGTCAAATATGGCTTGTATTGGCATGAGTTAAATGTGCCTGAACACATAACAAAGTTGGCTATATAACCAGGACAGACAGTAAAATAGGGCTTGTATTGGCATGAGTTAAGTGTGCCTGAACACATGACAAAGTTGCCTATATAAGCATGACAGACAGTCAAATAGGGCTTGTATTGGCACGAGTTAAATGTGCCTGAACACATGACAAAGTTGCCTATATAAGCAGGACAGAGAGTCAAATAGGGCTTGTATTGGCATAAGTTAAATGTGCCTGAACACATGACAAAGTTGCCTATATAAACAGGACAGACAGTCAAATAGGGCTTGTATTGGCATGAGTTAAATGTGCCTGAACACATGACAAAGTTGCCTATATAAACAGGACAGACAGTCAAATAGGGCTTGTATTGGCACGAGTTAAATGTGCCTGAACACATGACAAAGTAGGCTATATAAGCAGGACAGAGAGTCAAATAGGGCTTGTATTGGCATGAGTTAAATGTGCCTGAACACATAACAAAGTTGCCTATATAAGCAGGACAGACAGTCAAATAGGGCTTGTATTGGCACGAGTTAAATGTGCCTGAACACATGACAAAGTAGGCTATATAAGCAGGACAGAGAGTCAAATAGGGCTTGTATTGGCATGAGTTAAATGTGCCTGAACACATAACAAAGTTGCCTATATAAGCAGGACAGACAGTCAAATAGGGCTTGTATTGGCATGAGTTAAATGTGCCTGAACACATGAGAAAGTTGGAAACCATGATGTGCACAGTAGTTGAGGTGGAGAGAGTTTCTTAAAAACATTTGTGGCACTTCTTTGGAGCATGGTTATCTTAAATACTAGGTTTAATAGGTAACCAATTTTTCATTTTTGACTTAAACTGTTCTCAGACACACACACACAAATCTCTTTCCAAAAATGCTTTTCTCAAATTGAGGCACTTTATTTCCTGTGAAATCGGAGTATCACATTTTTGGTTGCAATGCATGTGGTGGAGATTCTAGAATGCAAAATGGTATCATCAGAACCTGGGCCCTGCTTATTATAAATTGCATCACTGTAGGTGAAACATACCACTTGACCACAATACGAGTGTCCCTCTGATCCCTCGGCTTGACAATGTTACACAGTGAGTGTCATTCGTATCATGGTCAACTAGTATAAAATATGCAATACATGTAAATACTAATACCAGTATTGTTTTTCTATTACTATTCTACTCATAGCAACCACCACTTTCACCTTGTAATGTACTTCTCATAACAGTAATGGATTAATCTTGTGCTTAATATTTTAGTAACATTCATCTATTATACTCACACTGCAACTTTACAATTACTGCTAATCTATACTCACTGCCATTAGCAAAGGCTTTATCTTACAATGACACTTATTTTACAAAACTATCCATCAAACTTTCAAATAAAAAGCGTCATTCAGAAAGTCACTTCTTGGGATTCTTTACAGCAGTCCCTATACAGTACTTCATTTGTTTATCTCTCTACCAATAATTGTGGCACAACATTACAACAGAGGATTATCCTTTCAGAAAGTGCAACATTTTGCCACCAAATTTCCTACTCCGGCATTACAAGTAGGATTAAATAGGGACAACCCAAGTATCAGTCTGGGTGGCTTAGTTGGTTAGACGCTGCCTTCTGATCCCAAGGTTGCAGGTTCAAATCCAACCCAAGCGTGCTTAAAGACAATCCCATGTCGATAGATTTACTGGCATGTAAACGAACTCCTGCAGGACGAAATTCTGGCACACCAGCGACATTGATATGATCCTGGCAATTGACAATGTCGTTAATGTACAAAATATTTTTTATTATTAAATAAAGTGACCAGATGTTTTTCAACATGAGGTCCCAGTGTTCTGATAAATTTTATAGGAATGCCTCTTTGTCCCATTTTGTTAGAAAGTAGCACTTAGATTTTATTCTCCATGTACGCTATGTAGTATTTAAATCTTTATGTCTATAATTGCTAAGAATGAATATATCCATGGAAAAATTTTTTTACAAAAAACAAATAATGTAATGGCCACATTCTGGCATTGCTTTGTTTCCTGTGCTCACTTCGACAGTGAGAGTCGGAGTGCCATGTGCACAGTTTCCGCAGTCACGTGAGGGTTTCAAGATGTGAGTGTTCAGTCTATGGCATAGGACAGCACAAGTATGGACATCAGAAAAAGTGCAATTCAAAGTTGAAATACTGAAAGCATTGTTGTTTGCCAAAATAAATTTCAAATACAGTTGCCTCGAGCCTTTCAATTACTTGAAACAAAATGAAAAACTTCTGAAGAAAATTCATTCTTCAGAAAAAAAAAGTTCAGTAATGAACAGTTTGAGTTATATAAAATGATAATTGTTTTGGTGTTTATATTTATAGTCACAGTAATGTCATACATAATATTATTTTGTATATTGTAATAACATTCCCTTTGTCATAATGTCATAATATATTGAGTACTCTGATAATTAAAATGCAGCTAACGAGCTTCATGCCAACACGTATATCTAACTACCAGTCCAAAAAAAGCAATTTGTTTAACATGTTGCACAAGTTTTTGGAAGCACTTTTGCCAACAATTACTCCAACATTATTCAACAAGAAGCTTATGAGCACCAAAAAGTTTGAGTTAGTGAAATTTGCAATATTAATGTTTCTGATAAGATTTTTATGTACGAAAGAATATTTAAAGAAATGTAGGTACACAATAAAACTCAAGTCACTCACTGCTCAGTCATGCACTGACCATTTACTTGGTAGCTTCAGAAATAAAAAAGACCATAACTTTAATCACTAACTTTTAGCATTAAGAAATATGGCATAACTTCTTTTTTCCCTGATTCCCCTCCCCTTATGTAGGACTTACACCCCCTAGGATTTATTAGGGTCAGACGCCTGTCGGGGAGCAAAGGAACCTCTGGACCTGGATATGGCATAACATTGAGATTAATTTGAAATAAGAGTTTAGAGGAAGTATTCAATACTTGTAGACAGGCTTCACACATTTTGCAGCTTTGATAAAATGTGATTAAGTAAACATTCCACTTGATATACTCTGATATTGGAAGACAGTAAACACAGTTGGTGTGGTATTGCCAGTTCTAGAATTATTAAAGCAACAGATTATGGATTTTTTAAATTTAATTTACACAAAAATCGTTGATTCTGTTGAAATACCCCAAAGGAAAAAGTTGTAATTTATTCAATTTTCTATGAACATAGCCATAAATTAAGAACCTTTAGTCAACAATAATTCAGCCAGATGATGATACATTTCTGGGATAAAAGTATTTTTTTTCTAGAAAACTTAACTTTTCAGCTTTTTGGCATTAGACTTTCTTGTTATTTACAACTTGCTGTTGAAAGTCTGATGAATTATTTCACTTTCATCCTGTATGCAACTTACGGCTGATTCTAGAAGGGAAGCAAAATGCCTCACAGTCTGGTAATGAGAATTTAATTTGTTTCTGAATGACCAATGATATTTTTTCACCCAGTTACAATTCACCTATACATAAAAATTCAATAGAGGTAACATTTTCTAAATGCAGACCCATCACTATTATCAATAGCGCACACCAAAGTTGTTTGTTATTTTTGAGGTAATTGGCAGTTTTGAGTTGCATATAAAAGCCAAGAGCTGCATTCTACGTTCACGTTACCAGTTACTTAACAAGCTTCTTACTCTATGCTACAAAGGTAACTTTACACTTTCTGCCTTTACATCTTACAAAAGCCCTCTAGTATTTAACCTTAACCTAAAATACTCAAATTGTTTCAATTACTAATTCATTAAAATTACAGTAAAACCTCAATTATCCATTACTTGCTACATTGTGTAAAAGTTGATGTGTTGTAGATGGCCTCAGTGTTGTGAAATTTGTCAACAGAAGTAGCATATGAACAAGAGCTTGTGATGACATCATGCATTTGCATTGGATTTACAGAACACCATGCGCAAGTAAACTATCAACCCTGCCACCTACACTTTAATGGCTAATTCTGGTTCTACTGTAACATTCAAAGTAGTAAAACCAAATTTCATTGTTGTACACTTGCCAGTCTTTGTTACAGTTTATACATGGAGCACCAGTAGTAAAGGTTCTATCATGTTGCCATTCCTAAGGGGTTTGTCATCTTACCTCACTGGGAAACATAATGGTACCATGACAGCAGCTGCATGTAGAGGAGAAATGCTGGCACTTTCTGCACTATCCTTCAAATGCAACAGCTGCTAACCCGAGAAGTGACGGCACTTTCTGCACTATCCTTCAAATGAAACAGCTGCTAACCCGAGAAGTGCTGGCACTTTCTGCACTATCCTTCAAATGAAACAGCTGCTAACCCGAGAAATGCTGGCACTTTCTGCACTATCCTTCAAATGCAACAGCTGCTAACCCGAGAAGGGCTGGCACTTTCTGCACTATCCTTCAAATGCAACAGCTGCTAACCCGAGAAATGCTGGCACTTTCTGCACTATCCTTCAAATGAAACAGCTGCTAACCCGAGAAGTGCTGGCACTTTCTGCACTATCCTTCAAATGAAACAGCTCCTAACCCGAGAAGTGATGGCACTTTCTGCACTATCTTTCAAATGAAACAGCTGCTAACCCGAGAAGTGCTGGCACTTTCTGCACTATCCTTCATATGAAACAACTGCTAACCCGAGAAGTGATGGCACTTTCTGCACTATCCTTCATATGAAACAGCTGCTAACCCGAGAAGTGCTGGCACTTTCTGCACTATCCTTCAAATGCAACAGCTGCTAACCCGAGAAATGCTGGCACTTTCTGCACTATCCTTCAAATGCAACAGCTGCTAACCCGAGAAATGCTGGCACTTTCTGCACTATCCTTCAAATGAAACAGCTGCTAACCCGAGAAGTGCTGGCACTTTCTGCACTATCCTTCAAATGAAACAGCTGCTAACCCGAGAAGTGATGGCACTTTCTGCACTATCCTTCAAATGAAACAGCTGCTAACCCGAGAAGTGCTGGCGCTTTCTGCACTATCCTTCAAATGCAACAGCTGCTAACCCGAGAAATGCTGGCACTTTCTGCACTATCCTTCAAATGCAACAGCTGCTAACCCGAGAAGGGCTGGCACTTTCTGCACTATCCTTCAAATGAAACAGCTGCTAACCCGAGAAATGCTGGCACTTTCTGCACTATCCTTCAAATGAAACAGCTGCTAACCCGAGAAATGCTGGCACTTTCTGCACTATCCTTCAAATGCAACAGCTGCTAACCCGAGAAATGCTGGCACTTTCTGCACTATCCTTCAAATGCAACAGCTGCTAACCCGAGAAGTGCTGGCACTTTCTGCACTATCCTTCAAATGCAACAGCTGCTAACCCGAGAAATGCTGGCACTTTCTGCACTATCCTTCAAATGCAACAGCTGCTAACCCGAGAAGTGCTGGCACTTTCTGCACTATCCTTCATATGAAACAACTGCTAACCCGAGAAGTGCTGGCACTTTCTGCACTATCCTTCATATGAAACAACTGCTAACCCGAGAAGTGCTGGCACTTTCTGCACTATCCTTCATATGAAACAGCTGCTAACCCGAGAAGTGCTGGCACTTTCTGCACTATCCTTCATATGAAACAACTGCTAACCCGAGAAATGCTGGCACTTTCTGCACTATCCTTCAAATGCAACAGCTGCTAACCCGAGAAGGGCTGGCACTTTCTGCACTATCCTTCATATGAAACAACTGCTAACCCGAGAAGTGCTGGCACTTTCTGCACTATCCTTCATATGAAACAGCTGCTAACCCGAGAAGTGCTGGCACTTTCTGCACTATCCTTCATATGAAACAGCTGCTAACCCGAGAAGTGCTGGCACTTTCTGCACTATCCTTCAAATGAAACAGCTGCTAACCCGAGAAGTGCTGGCACTTTCTGCACTATCCTTCATATGAAACAACTGCTAACCCGAGAAGTGCTGGCACTTTCTGCACTATCCTTCATATGAAACAACTGCTAACCCGAGAAGTGCTGGCACTTTCTGCACTATCCTTCATATGAAACAGCTGCTAACCCGAGAAGTGCTGGCACTTTCTGCACTATCCTTCATATGAAACAACTGCTAACCCGAGAAATGCTGGCACTTTCTGCACTATCCTTCAAATGCAACAGCTGCTAACCCGAGAAGGGCTGGCACTTTCTGCACTATCCTTCATATGAAACAACTGCTAACCCGAGAAGTGCTGGCACTTTCTGCACTATCCTTCATATGAAACAGCTGCTAACCCGAGAAGTGCTGGCACTTTCTGCACTATCCTTCATATGAAACAGCTGCTAACCCGAGAAGTGCTGGCACTTTCTGCACTATCCTTCAAATGAAACAGCTGCTAACCCGAGAAGTGCTGGCACTTTCTGCACTATCCTTCATATGAAACAACTGCTAACCCAAGAAATGCTGGCACTTACTGCACTATCCTTCAAATGACCTATCCAATAACTGCTGTATAAGTAGATATCACCTGCCACTGTTGTGTCTACCGTAACTCAGATGCTTAATACCTATTATGTAGGTGCTGAATTAGATCTTGTCCAGTGAGATTTTGTCTAGGTCTTATTGTTTACTAATTACGCAAAAGTCACCAAGAACAAAAAGGATTTAAGAGGTTACTCCCAGAAAATTCAACATGTGCATACCTTAAACACGTGGCATTTTAATCAAAATTATTACAATTATTCTTGAGAAAATAAGATATAGTTTGGGGTGGGGGAATGTGTCACATTTCTGAAAGATCTACAGAGTTTGGCATTTAACTCACTTTTCATTTACGAGTTATGATCATGTGCACATGCACACACACACATTTATTTGGGGGATCTCAAAACACGTATTGCTGATAAACTTGCTGCATTGAATGCAGCACAAGCATAACCTCTAAGTTCTTGTTACTGGATGGAATCAACAAACACTTTGCTACTGGTGCACCACTATGTCCTAAACCTGTATACAGGGTGTTCAATAAGCATGGAATAATAACTAGGTACATTAATTGATGCATCAAATTCATATTTTTATTTTAAAACTTCCTTTATTAAAAGGTTGTCTGTTAGAATACATCTAAATGATCATTCAGGCCAATAAGAACAGAACAAGTAATATCACGATTAGAAAACAACATTTTAACTTCAAAGTGCTATAACAAATCAAATTTAGTATTTTGAAAGGAATTTTCTATAAAAATCAAATAAAATATTCGGATATAAATTGTACAGGGTGAGGGTTAATTGTATGAACAATTTCATACGGTTGATTGCTTGTTTGAATATTTTCTGCACAATTTACACAACTACTGTAACAAATAAAATACTAAAACTTACAATCTGACAGCAGCTAAGTCACATCAAGCATTGCTCAAATTAAATTCACTTTCGCTTTTGGATGCTATTCAACTGCTGTGGTTCTCAATGTCCTATTCTATAATGAGCGTCAAAGACTACTTAACTTTGCTCAGAGGTCTCTTCATCAGACTTGAGGTTCTTGTAGGTGCCATAAATCTATGACATTGGACCACCAACTTTATTTCCCTTCCAGAGTAAACCCATGCTAAGGATTTTTAAAGACTTACGGCCCGGCTACTGCATCCCCCACCTCTACCCACTACAGGTGTCATGAGTGGGGTGCAGAACTGGAGGGTGGAATGTGGTCAGCTCCCCCCAAGTCCTGCTGACTAAGGCTTAGGGCCCGGCTATGCATCCCCCACCTGTACCCACTACAGGTGTCATGAGTGGGGTGCAGAACTGGAGGATGGGACGTGGTCAGCTCCCCCCAAGTCCAGCTGACTAAGACTTAGGGCGCGGCTAGTGAGTCCCCCATCTCTACCCACTACAGGTGTCATGAGTGGGGTGCAGAACTGGAGGGTGGAATGTGGTCAGCTCCCCAAGTCCTGCTGACTAAGGCTAAGGGCCCGGCTATGCATCCCTCACCTGTACCCACTACAGGTGTCATGAGTGGGGTGCAGAACTGGAGGATGGGATGTGGTCAGCTCCCCCAAGTCCTGCTGACTAAGGCTTAGGGCACGGCTAGTGAATCCCCCATCTCTACCCACTACAGGTGTCATGAGTGGGGTGCAGAACTGGTGGGTGGGACGTGGTCAGGTCCTCGAGCCCTCCTGGCCAGTTATGCGGCCTTCACAACCTGGGGTCACTACTTCTTTATCAAGTAGCTCCCCAACTGGGCCCTCAGGAACCTAACAAGGCTGAGTGCTCCCTGTGCCAGAGGCAGGTGCACTAATACTGTGCATGTTGCACCTAGACCACAGTGGTAATCTCCGACTCTTTTGTATTAGTAACAGACAGATGTCTTCCCAATTGTTATGTATGAAAAATGAAACTTAGAAAAAATGAAAAATGTGTTGGCATATAAATCTTTTTTTATTAGAAATGAAAGTTAGAAAAAATGAAAAATATGTTGGCATATAAATCTTTTTTATTAGAAATGAAAGTTGGAAAAAATGAAAAATGTGTTGGCATATAAATCTTTTTTATTAGAAATGAAAGTTAGAAAAAATGAAAAATATGTTGGCATATAAATCTTTTTTATTAGAAATGAAAGTTAGAAAAAATGAAAAATATGTTGGCATATAAATCTTTTTTATTAGAAATGAAAGTTAGAAAAAATGAAAAATATGTTGGCACATAAATCTTTTTTTATAACATCACATCCTCAACAATAATGGCCTCTTTTTTGTTTTTGTGGAACTTTCCTTTAAAAAACATTAGACTAGATATGTCCGCTCATTTTTTTTATTAGCATTATCCCTTACTTATGTAAGACCCTGTATCTTTTCTTCATGCTGTTCATTTGGTTTTATTGAACAAACAAGTATGAAATACAAGAAAATTCTCTGCCCCTTCATTACAGAGGCTCATAATCAATGTGGTTGGACTGTGATTGGTTTGAAACTTCTGGCGCAGATCCTTGACTGTCATCACAGTTAGTCCTTTGCACTTCAACTGTTCCTTTTTCTGCAATCTCTAAAGAATCATTGCTCAAATCAACAAATGTTTCAGCTTTTACCGACTTTAATACCTGTATAGGTGATTCAGTAAGCCGTGGACGTTGTAGTGGAGGTTCTGACGATGACTGAGGATTTGGTTGTGGAAGCAGTCGAACTAAGCGAGGTTTTGCTACAGGAAGTGGTGGACCAACCAAGCTATGTTGTAGTGAAGGTACGGGCAGCCCAATTGGTCTACTGCGCTTCCTAATTTTCTGAAAACTAGAAGGTGACAGTGATGGTTCATCTTTGTATTCCTCGCTGCTGAACGAAGACGTCCCCGAGGAAGGCTCTTCCTCATAAGAGGAAGGTACGGTTACAGGTCCTGCCAAACCTTTAATCTGCAATGCTTCGGCAGCAGAAAGGAGAGATGGGAGCTTATCTTGAGCCACATTTACTTCTCCCTTATACATGAAGTCTACAAGGGCACGCACCTCCCAGAATTTCATATCCTTCAGTAACACTATTGGATGCTGACATGGATTCTGTCCTAGTAACTCTTCAAAGTAAGTGCTGCAAGCTGACAATATCATTTTGTGACACTGGATGCTCTGCCCCTCGCAAGCAAGTGTCACATCAACAAACTGTTTGTTATTGAGAAGGCTAAGGAAGGTTGACTGCAAGTTGGGGTGGTAGCTGTTCCATCTGACGCAGACTTCGGGAGGAGGTGGAGGAGGCTGGGGTACTGGAGGCACTATCTTTTTTGGACCAGGAGTCTGAACTGGTAAGAGGTTCCTATTGTTGGTTGTTTCATCACTCCAGTTGCTTTGCAGTATCTCCAGCACTGCCCTTGACGTTGCATCGTAACCTGGTTTGCTTGTGTTCTTGGCCTCCCATTTCAGATATGTCCATTTCTTGCGGACATCGCCTTCCGTGCGCAGGATACCTTCAACAGCTGACACATTCTCTGCGATGGTGAGCCAGGCTTGAGCCCAACCTTGGCCTCCTGCAACTCCAAACAGCACCGTATCCCGGTACTTGCGCACGTTGTTCAGCAAAACCTCTACCTCACGTGCCGTGAAGTTGGTCTTGCGGGGCTTGCCGCTCTCGTTCTTCAACTGCATCACTGTCTGCTGCTGCTGCTGCTGTGTAAGTTAGGTTCCATTAATCTTCTATCACATACATTTATATCAATACATTATTAGATCCCGGATTTATATGCAAATGCACACTATTTTTAATATACTTATAAGTATGCAGAAATTATACACGGAGTGTTTCATAAGTGAGGAATAATGCAAAGAAAACTAATATCTCATTTTTTAACAAAAGCTTAGACACATCTAATTAAATATTTAAGGAAAATTTTACAAAAAGGAACAAATTTTTCAGCCATTATTGTACAGGATATGAGATTAACAAACGTTTTCCAAAAACAAACATACACAGAAAAAGAACATGTTGTGCAGTGACATGTGGATCGGAGGCGCATGATTGCTGACATGAAGAGACTCCCTTGTAACTGGTTTGAATCCAGTTCACACATTCTCACGTAGTCAATCTGCCTTACTAACACAGCCCTTATTGCCTTGTATTGGTAAAACATTACCCACAAAGCAAACACATTCATTTTCGTTCATTGTTTTTACGTATTATGGTGCTAATGTTTTACATTTTACTATATGATTACACATAGAAATCCGGGCTCTAATTATTATTAGATGTACAGAATATGAGAGGAAGGGCAATAACATTCAAACATTTTATAAAACTACTAAAGTATACATTCCGAGAGCAAGTAAAATGTATAAATAGCTTAACGGTAAAGTGCAACAACTACGCCACTTAAAGCAATATTTTGTTTTCAATAATTAGCTACTGAGTTGTTTCAAATAAAGCAACAATGAGACTAGGCAACACCTGTAAAGATACCTGGAACATTGTCACAGCTAAAACAAAGCAGTAATACACTGTAATATAATAATGTAGCAGTAATGTAATTTAATACAATACATATAAAGGGTGAATAACACAATAATTTCAAGACATGATAAAGGGGTTCTATTTGAGTATTTTCTTATAACGAATATACGTCCGTAAATGTCTTGTTGTGCTAAGGACAATCACCATGTCCGGTTAGATGTTTTCTCTTCAGCATTGCAATATCCTTATATTTTGTTTTCTTTGCACTCTGGAATATTGCTTGTATTTTGTTTTTAACGTTGTTTATATCACCATTAACCTAAAATATGCATTTTGTTACTTAAATAGTGAGCAATTCCTTCGCATAGAATACAGACTTTGCGCTTCCAGTTCTCAATCTCAGCTATCTGCATATAATAGTGATCCATTTACTGAAATTACTTTCCTATTTATAGCCCAGTACAAAAATCTGATATGCTGCACTCACATGACTTTCACTACTCATGTACTAACCATTCTTACAAACTCTTATTCCTTATTCTTATATCTTCTTCGTGTTAGAGGAGTTAAACATTTGCAGAAATTATCTTATTGTTTATTTCCTTGTAGGTACAAGGGGAATATTAGAATACAGTACGCTCTGAGAGATAGTCAAACCTTTTAAAGCTTTGAGATAACGTTCTCTTTGCGCACTTAACATATAAAGAAAATGAACAACAATGTTGCATTTCATGAAAGTTTTAAGTTTTCCAAAGCTGACACAAATAACAAGGAATATCTCCGAAATGGTTCACTCTACAAAAAAATTTATTCAGACATAAATTGTGTGTTTTAGTAAGATCTACATTTTTTGTAAAGTAAGATTTTGTGTAACTCTTAGAGTTTACAAGTTATTCAAAAGTCATCCAGAGTAAACAGAACTACAGAGGCTACAGCCAGAAAATTCAGAATATACATTTCATTTGTCATACAAATATCTTAAACATATAACATTTTAATGAAAATCATTAAAAGCCATTTCAAGAAAATCAATATTTTCAAAATATTTTCCATGTATAGGGTAGTTTAGGATGAAAATCTTCATGTCGCATCCTTGAAAGACATTAAACTTAAATATCAACTTTTTTTTAACCAACTTTTCATTTTTGAGTTATGCTGTCCACAGACTGACAGATGCACACACATACATACCTTTTTCTAAAAATGCTTTTTTTTTTAATTCAGGGGGCCTGAAAACCTATTTCCGGTGAAATCTTGACATCAAATTTTTGGGTGGAACACAATACTTCCTCTACTTTAGTAAAAGTTGTTCCACTTTTCTTACGCAGAACTAGTAATGCTGAATTAGTTTAGGGTGCTGCTTGGGGAAATGTGAAAAGGGCATGAGAGCTTTATGCTGAGCTATACCCAAGGAGATATTTGTCATCACAGCATCTTGCACATCGCTCGGATGCAAGAAAAGTGGCTCTAGAAGGGGAGGTTCTTGACTGTGTCCACAATTCTCCATCCACAGACAAGTCAGTCTTCGGTTACTAGAGTTCTGCATGAACAGCAAGCGCTGGGACCACATCACTTTGAACCTACTACAGTTTGTCCAGTAAATGCATTGTTTAACCCAGATTTCCTACAAGCATATCATGGACGGATAAGTATTTTACACGAGTGGGCATATTAACACACATAAGTCACATTTGGGCATGGAAAAACCCTAGAACTATTAGTTTCAAATTATCAACACGGGTTTGTAATGCACATTTGGTTGGTATTATGAATGGCATGTCCATAGGGCCTTATTTGCTACCTCCAAAATCAACGGATCACATTTACCTACAGGTTTTACAACATACTTTACCAGAACTTGTGAAAGATGTTGCTGGATTGGTAGAGGAGCAGTAATGTCATGGCCAGCACGTTTCCCAGATCTAACCCCTTTAAGGACATGTGCAGACTCTTGTGTATGAGATTGGTGAATGATGAAGAGGAATTAATGGCCAGGATCATTGTAGCTATGTTTGAAGCCTTTTAATGGCATAGAACAACTTACCAACATATTTGCATATGTTACTGACAGTAACATATTGTAGATAAATTAAAAGGTTTGACCTGCTTCAGAACACATGAATTTAGTGGTGTATAATTAAATCAAGATTTACACCAGTTTTGCATTGTATTGTTTACAATTAAAGATACACACGCAGCTACCCTTATTTCAAAACTGTCCTAATGAGGCTGAGACTGGAGTATTGACAGGCTGAGGACAGGCTGAGGTGTGTTCTTGCCCTTAACCACTGTGTTGGCTGTTACTGATGCCTGTACAATGCGTGCATCTGTAGAACGTGGTTGCCCAGAACCTGGTCTACAGGAGTGAGTTTTCCACAGACCATTGCTGAAAACAGACACACCACTGATACATTGCGCCCAAGATGTGCAGCAATTTGTCGACAGGTCCATCCAGCTTCCTGAAGGCCAACAATTCGACCCCGTTCAAATGGCTCTAGCTGTGAGGCAGGAGCATATGCACGTTGTCGTGCCATCGCTACACCCTAGAGTGTCGTTTGACACTACCATTCAACTGTTAGGGTACTACAGTGACTGCCTGCACCGTGGACACAGAGGGCATAGAGACTCTGCTGTGCAGTGCCATCTATTGTCCACCGACCCTGATACATCAATCATCAGTTCTGCAACCTCTCAATATCCACATGCTATGCCCATGTTTTGATAAACGCAGTCGTTACTGGTGTTGCCTTTCTTTTCCCGCCTGTGTATATTGTCAGACCTGCTAACTGGATTACATGATGACAACAATAATGCACTCTGATGGACACTCTAGTTGTCACAGAGCATTGCAACTCCAGTCATCTATAATAACCACCAATGGCATGCATGTGTATGATCATGCATCGACATCAGACTATATCTTACACGTTCTCAACACTTTTATTCAGGTAGTGTATTTTATGAAGGCCAAGGTCTATCACCTGACCAACATCCCTCACCACACACATCATGAGTAACAGAACAGCACATCTGGGTCAAGGTCTATCACCTGACCATCATCCCTCACCACAGACATCATGAGTAACAGAACAGCACATCTGGGTCAAGGTCTATCACCTGACCAACATCCCTCACCACAGACATCATGAGTAACACAACAGCACATCTGGGTCAAGGTCTATCACCTGACCAACATCCCTCACCACAGACATCATGAGTAACACAACAGCACATCTGTGTCAAGGTCTATCACCTGACCAACATCCCTCACCACAGACATCATGAGTAACACAACAGCACATCTGGGTCAAGGTCTATCACCTGACCAACATCCCTCACCACAGACATGAGTAACACAACAACACATCTGGGTCAAGGTCTATCACCTGACCAACATCCCTCACCACAGACATGAGTAACACAACAACACATCTGGGTCAAGGTCTATCACCTGACCAACATCCCTCACCACAGGCATCATGAGTAACACAACAGCACATCTGGGTCAAGGTCTATCACCTGACCAACATCCCTCACCACAGACATGAGTAACAGAACAACACATCTGGGTCAAGGTCTATCACCTGACCAACATCCCTCACCACAGACATCATGAGTAACAGAACAGCACATCTGGGTCAAGGTCTATCACCTGACCAACATCCCTCACCACAGACATCATGAGTAACACAACAACACATCTGGGTCAAGGTCTATCACCTGACCAACATCCCTCACCACAGACATCATGAGTAACACAACAGCACATCTGGGTCAAGGTCTATCACCTGACCAACATCCCTCACCACAGACATGAGTAACACAACAACACATCTGGGTCAAGGTCTATCACCTGACCAACATCCCTCACCACAGGCATCATGAGTAACACAACAACACATCTGGGTCAAGGTCTATCACCTGACCAACATCCCTCACCACAGACATGAGTAACAGAACAGCACATCTGGGTCAAGGTCTATCACCTGACCAACATCCCTCACCACAGACATCATGAGTAATAGAACAGCACATCTGGGTCAAGGTCTATCACCTGACCAACATCCCTCACCACAGACATGAGTAACAGAACAGCACATCTGGGTCAAGGTCTATCACCTGACCAACATCCCTCACCACAGACATCATGAGTAATAGAACAGCACATCTGGGTCAAGGTCTATCACCTGACCATCATCCCTCACCACAGACATGAGTAACAGAACAGCACATCTGGGTCAAGGTCTATCACCTGACCAACATCCCTCACCACAGACATGAGTAACAGAACAGCACATCTGGGTCAAGGTCTATCACCTGACCAACATCCCTCACCACAGACATGAGTAACAGAACAGCACATCTGGGTCAAGGTCTATCACCTGACCAACATCCCACACCACAGACATGAGTAACACAACAACACATCTGGGTCAAGGTCTATCACCTGACCAACATCCCTCACCACAGACATCATGAGTAACACAACAGCACATCTGGGTCAAGGTCTATCACCTGACCAACATCCCTCACCACACACATCATGAGTAACACAACAACACATCTGGGTCAAGGTCTATCACCTGACCAACATCCCTCACCACAGACATCATGAGTAACAGAACAGCACATCTGGGTCAGGGTCTATCACCTGACCAACATCCCTCACCACACACATCATGAGTAACACAACAGCACATCTGGGTCAAGCTCTCTCACCTGACCAACATCCCTCACCACAGACATCATGAGTAACACAACAACACATCTGGGTCAAGGTCTATCACCTGAGCAACATCCCTCACCACACACATCATGAGTAACACAACAACACATCTGGGTCAAGGTCTATCACCTGACCAACATCCCTCACCACACACATCATGAGTAACACAACAACACATCTGGGTCAAGCTCTCTCACCTGACCAACATCCCTCACCACAGACATCATGAGTAACACAACAGCACATCTGGGTCAAGGTCTATCACCTGACCAACATCCCTCACCACAGTCATCATGAGTAACACAACAGCACATCTGGGTCAAGGTCTATCACCTGACCAACATCCCTCACCACAGACATCATGAGTAACACAACAGCACATCTGGGTCAAGGTCTATCACCTGACCAACATCCCTCACCACAGACATCATGAGTAACACAACAGCACATCTGGGTCAAGGTCTATCACCTGACCATCATCCCTCACCACAGACATCATGAGTAACACAACAACACATCTGGGTCAAGGTCTATCACCTGACCAACATCCCTCACCACAGACATCATGAGTAACACAACAGCACATCTGGGTCAAGGTCTATCACCTGACCATCATCCCTCACCACAGACATCATGAGTAACACAACAACACATCTGGGTCAAGGTCTATCACCTGACCAACATCCCTCACCACACACATCATGAGTAACACAACAACACATCTGGGTCAAGGTCTATCACCTGACCAACATCCCTCACCACACACATCATGAGTAACACAACAGCACATCTGGGTCAAGGTCTATCACCTGACCAACATCCCTCACCACAGACATCATGAGTAACAGAACAGCACATCTGGGTCCAGCTCTATCACCTGACCATCATCCCTCACCACAGACATCATGAGTAACAGAACAGCACATCTGGGTCAAGGTCTATCACCTGACCAACATCCCTCACCACAGACAACATGAGTAACACAACAGCACATCTGGGTCAAGGTCTATCACCTGACCAACATCCCTCACCACAGACATCATGAGTAACACAACAGCACATCTGGGTCAAGGTCTATCACCTGACCAACATCCCTCACCACAGACATCATGAGTAACAGAACAACACATCTGGGTCAAGGTCTATCACCTGACCAACATCCCTCACCACAGACATCATGAGTAACACAACAGCACATCTGGGTCAAGGTCTATCACCTGACCAACATCCCTCACCACAGACATCATGAGTAATAGAACAGCACATCTGGGTCAAGGTCTATCACCTGACCAACATCCCTCACCACAGACATCATGAGTAACAGAACAGCACATCTGGGTCAAGGTCTATCACCTGACCAACATCCCTCACCACAGACATCATGAGTAACAGAACAGCACATCTGGGTCAAGCTCTATCACCTGACCAACATCCCTCACCACAGACATCATGAGTAACACAACAGCACATCTGGGTCAAGGTCTATCACCTGACCAACATCCCTCACCACAGACATCATGAGTAACACAACAGCACATCTGGGTCAAGGTCTATCACCAGAACAGTGTCCCTCACCACAGACATCATGAGTAATAGAACAGCACATCTGGGTCAAGGTCTATCACCTGAACAGTGTCCTCTACCTCAGATGTCATGAGTGGAGTGTGGTACTAGAGATGGGTCATGGTCCCTGCTGCTGTTGTTGTTGTTGTGTTTAACGCCCGCTTTTAGTACTACGGTACCGCAGGCGGTGACACTGATGATACATGAAGATGGAGCACTGGTGGAATGAGATGGCGGGGGAAACCGGAGCACCCGGAGAGAACCCGCCCTGACACCGCTTCGTCCACCACGAATACCACATACGGGTCCCTGGGATCGAACCCGGGCTGCCTAGGTGGTAGGCGAGCGCGCTAACTGCTCGGCCACGGCACCGCCATACATGGTCCCTCCTGGCCTGGTCTTCTCAACCAGGTATGTTATATTACTCTTATTAATAACATTATTATTAATCTGTAACATTAAACAATAAACCCTGTAATGAAAAGAGACAGTGTAAGCGTACATTCAATTAGAAGGTTGAATGCAAATGGAACACTAATACAAGAGCTTCTGTCCAAGTTAATAAATGATGCCATTGTGGAAAGTACCATGGATAATATTGCCAGACTTTGCAATCTCTAAGCTTTCATGTACACATTAATGGAATTCAGGAGAAAAAAAAAAGCACTACAGCACTACACAGAAACAGAAAAATGCAGAAATGGCGTCAGTTGTTTTATTTAAAAATAATTGTCTTTATGAGAAAAAGTGTTAAATGTTGCCAAGATAAACGAAATATCTAGAAACAGATTGCATTTCTCAATATTTGATACTCACTTTATAAAAAGTTGTAGGACAAAGGCTTGTTCAGTGTACTGCCTTCAATAGTTTCTACAGCACAAGTGTGATGCCCATAATTAATAATGCTCATACTATAATACATTGTCATTTTCGTTCTGCTTAACATTATCCGTCATTGCCACTGAATTTCATCCATAAAGAGTTCTTTTACATGCCAGTAAATCTACTGACTGGGCTTGAACCTGCTACCTCAGTTATAAAAGGTTCATTTGGCATGTCTCAATGTCTACTTTAATGTTGTTCTCTTGGTTTCTGAATTGTGACATTCCTTATTAATACTAAACTTTCTACATTAACAAGCCTGCTATATGCTTGCAATAATTAATAATACAAGTTGTGTTTCTTAAAACACCTATCTTCTCTGCTCTCTTTACCTGATTACCTTCCCCTTATGTAGGACTTACAAGCCAGTGCCTAGGGTCAGACGCCTGTTGCAGAGCACAAGAACCTATGGACCAGACAGAGTGAAGAGCTGGAAGAGAATGGTATGTAATGCAGGCAAAATCAATGATTGGAAAGGTAATAATGAAGTAATTGTTGGAATGAGTGGCAGGGGAACCTGGAGAACCTGGAGAAAACCTGCCCTGATGCCATTTCGTCCACCACAAATACCACATGCAGGTCCCTGGGATCGAACCCAGGCCCCCTAGGTGGTAGTGAACAGTCTAAGTGCTTGGCCATGGTGCAGCCCTAATACACCTATCTAAACATTAAAAAGCACATTTTTCCTGTATAGTATCCCATTGACTTTCAGCAGGTTTTTCAAACTGATTTACTGAAATGTAACAACCACCTGCTTGGTCTTGAGTTCTTCCTTCAAATCATCCAGTTTGGCATTGTGCCGAGCAAATTTGTTTATTTTCTGTTGATCCTCATAAGTGATGTGGACATCTGAATCCTAAAACAAAGTTATTTTTAAAACTATGCCTTCTACCTAATTAAAGAACAATTTGCTAAGAAAACTTGTTTTAATGATCATTAAAGCAGGGTTTGCCACAAGCTGCTTTTGTTTGGCCCACCTACAAACACAAAAAGAACTGATCACTTACATTCACATGACTTTCTCTACCCATTCATCAAACTGTGCTTATTCTTCTATGTACCTCATGTTAATTAGTATAAGTATTTGTAGAAATGGTTCTACAGTAGAATCCTGATAACTAATATGGACTGAGGGTGTGTAGAGTTAGTGTTAGTTATTCACAATACTACAAATTACATGCATAATATAGGAAACACAAAAGTATAACATATCATAAAATGTATGATGTACTAACAATATGTCCTCCTTTGTCCAGTCTCTTGCATTGTCTTGTTCAACACAAACACAACACTAACAGTGAGAAACAGTACTGTAACCACAAATATGTAACTAAAATTTCAGCTAAACACGTAAACCAAACAAGTGTTTGTGTATGTGTCCACATTATTAGCAGCAAGCTTTTGATTTTGTGACAATGATCTGCTTATGTTGTGACTACATATCGAAGATCAGCCCTTTTGTTACTGTGAGCGACAATGTATACATACTAAAATTTACATATGCTTTGAGAGGTAGAATCTCAAACTTTGCCCACACACGGCTTGTATGTTTAAAAACACCAGCACTAACTTTCTTGGCATAAATAAATAATAATTACCATCTAAAGGTTATTTAACTCCGGGACATAAAGCACTTACAGTTGTAAGTCACCCTTGGGCCATTTGTCTAGGATGCGAGATTCCCTTTGGATAAACACGAGTCGGCTGGAGAATTCAATGTCATGCTGGCAAGTTGTCACAGTAGCTTAATGGTTAGACCAGCTGCATGGTAAGCAGAATGTCTGTGGTTCAAATCCCATCTGTGGCATTGAAGTTTCCAGTTCCGATTCTATCTCTCAGACATTGTCCACACACCGCTTGTGCGTTTAAAAACACCAGCAGTAAGTTTGTTGGCATAAATAACATTTACCTACACTGTTTATACTGCATAGTGGATTACAGGAATTATTAGTCAAGTTTAATGACAAAAGTAAAAAAATTAAAGCAAAAGAACAGTCAAATTATACAGAATGTCGAGTTATCAGAGTTCTACTGTATTATATATTTCCTTCTAGATTCAACGGGTATAGGAGAACACAGTAAACTTAATAGTCAACTGTTGCTATGTTATCACTTTGAAATTGCACTCTCTTTCTGTAACAGGACAAACAAAAAAGCTAATAGACTTCCTATTTGAGAAATGTTTAGTATTCTAAAGTAAGAACAAATTAGAAACTATGTTATGCTGCCCACAGACACAGACTGACACACACATGGACCTTTTTCTAAAAATGCTTTTTTTGGATTCAGGGGGCCCCAAAACATATATTTCCTGTGAAATCTCAACATCAAATTTTTGGGTAGAATACACTACTTCATCTACTTACCAGGAGAGAAAGTAAAAATATCTGCCAGGAATTTGCCAGCATTTCTCAACATGAACTACAGCGAGTGATGGATATGTAGTTTCCTAAAGAGGTGCCAAAAATGTACGGACAATGATGGTGGCCAGTTTCAGCATCTTCTTTCATTAAGCTGAGAAGCAAAGCCTTTAAAAGTAGTTTCAAAAATTTGATGTGTTGCACTCACATGACTTTCTCTTATTCCTATATCTTCTTCGTGTTAGTTGAGATAAACATTTGTACAAATTATCTTATTGTTTATTTCCTTGTAGGTACAAGGGGAATATGGGAATACAGTAGGCTTTGAGTGATAGTCAAATCTTTTAAAGCTTTCAAATTTCTTTCTCTTTGCATGGCTAACATACAAAAAAATTAACAATGTTCCATTTGACAAAAGTTTAAGTTTTCCAAAACTGACACAAATAACAAGGAATATCGCCGAAATGGTTCACTCTACAAAAAAATGTATTTGGACATAAACTGTGTGTTTTAGCAACATCTACATTTTTTGTATAGCAAGATTTGGTCTATCTCTTACGGTTTACCATTATACAAAAGTCATCCAGAAAATTAAAATATACATTTCATTTGTCATAAAAATACCTTAAATATATTTTAATCAAAATCGTTAAGAGCCATTTTTGATAAAATCAAAATTTTCCATGTAAAGGGTAGTTTAGGGTGGAGCAATTTTCTTCAAAATGTTTGTGTCACATCCTTAAAAAATGTTAAACTTAAATACCAACTTTGGTTTTTAAGTTATGCTGTCCAGAGACCGACCGATCGAAACACACACATGGACCTTTTTCTAAAAATGTTTTTTTTTTATTCAGGAACCCTTAAAACATATTTCCAGTAAAATCTTGAAATCAATTTTTTGGGTGGATTAAAATACTATATATAGTTGTATGGTTTCTATGATAGTGGCAGATGGCAACGAGTGGACAGGCAAAACACAGCGCAGCCCATTCCTAATATTTTGACTCTCAGTACACACACATTAGTTACAAAAAATCCACTTTCCTCCTACTATCTCGAAACATTGGGGCTTAGCTTCACAGATTTTACAGCTAAGCTTTGTTGTCAAACTGCTTCACAAAGCATCTCTCCACCCTAGACCATGCATTGGGGCTTGCATATTGGGAACACAAGATAACGTGGTTCTTCCTATCACAGAAAGTGATAAAACGGTCAGTGCTCACACTAACTCCTCCTAGTTCTTTCAATTTAACATGGGACACAATCTTGCACATTTGCCAATAGTTTTAGCAAATTTAAGGTTAAATATTTGTCTGTACATATGTTATCTAATTACACATAGGACCCGTAGTCTGAGGCTGAACATACAATTGGCAATTGTCTTAACTGCAAACAAAGCTTTGCTGCCAAACAAAGATGCACCAGCAATACATAAAACTGATGTCCCGCAACAGACAGGCTCCATAAGCAACTTGTATTGGCAAAGTAAGAGTGTTGAAGCAGTTTGACTGAGTGTATTGTTGAGTACAGTGAGCAGTACGAGCTCTGCGTTGTAAGGTCACAATCTTGTGTTAGCAGAGAACTATGTTTGGTCATTCAGTTTTAGAAGAAATAAAAGTGACATTAACAGTCATTTGTCACAGCTTTACTTAACTCAGTCGTTTCCATACAAACAAATAGCAGCATTAGTTCTAGAATGCCCGTACACTTTGTTGAAAACTGTGCTCTTGCCAGTATTTGTAACTTAGTTAACATCCCGAGGATTTATTGTGTGAAAACTTCACACAACAGTGAAGTAAACATTCCTATGTACACTTTTGTGTTATCTTGTAACATAAGTTGAACAAGAATTCCACAATCACTGAAAGTTTATCAACGTTCCAGCATACCCAAGCCAAGCGCAATTTCATGACACATTTCATTGTGTTACTGATGAGTACACTTCAGAATTTAGGTGAAAACCTATTTTGTTCCTTATGATATATAGAAAATAATAGTTGTGTATATACTAATTATGGAAATATATGTTCAAATAAAGCGGCCCTATTCAACCTAAAAATGCTTAATTTCATATCAGAACCTATTTTTATCTGATTTTATATTTTTAAATTTCTTCATTTGGTAATATGGAAATGCTGTGGAAATAATAGAAGCTCTAAAACTGAACAAAACCTGGCATCTGATACTTAAGCATAAAAAAGAAGCACAAATGCAGAGAAATTGCGTAAACCATTCATCAATCAGAGCGCTCAAGCCCAGACAATCCCCTGTGAGCGACCCCGTCATAAATATGGTACCTCCAGCCAGATCATGCCACCAATGATGTCCACCGCAGGTGTGGACGTAACGACTGGACCTCTAAACTCCAGCAGACCACGGCTGTCAAGCCCAGCAGAAATCTCCAGCTTTTATTCTAACTCCGGCCATGAAAGCTTCCGACTACTCATTACTCGCCTCTAAGGGGAGGACATCTATCGATGGATTCATCAACTGAAAGTCCCACGAAAACAAAAATCATCTCTTCTCTGCTCTCTCACCTCCCTTCTACACTGTTGGGACAATGGAGTAATTTCCAAATTCCTACAACAAAAACGCTGCTTCCACACTGCATCTACAATTGCTCAGAACTCGCCTTGCTATGGGAATGCATACATCAAACTCGCCATGAATTAGCTGCTAACAACACTCAGCTTCAGCAACACCCTTCACAGGCAAGATTGGGATCGCGCAGACAGGATTCCTTACATTTCCATGCTCCACAACATAGATAGTACCATGACAAAACGTGAGAAGAAGTCTGACTGCCTTTCGACCACCGTGAAGGCTACATCAGTCAATACTAGTCCCACTGTTGTGAAGTTAAGTAATCATGAACTCTCACCTACAGAAACTTCACTTCTTGCTAAAGGAGATAATTACGTAGTTCTCCCACCTAGCTTGGTGGTGGAAGAATTTATCTCCAACATCAAATCTGGAATACGCACTCTTCCAACACTTGCTGCAGAAGGAATCTGCCAAGAATCTGCTGGGATTCTTCAACGTGTGAAACATCCAAATAGTAACCTGACACATCAAGAAAAAATGACTCTCAAAAAACTAAATGCCAACACGGACATCATTGTCTGCTCTGCGGATAAAGGCAATGCTACTGTTGTCCTGAACCAGCTTGATTACCAGAACAAGATCATAGAGCTTCTACAGCCTTGTACTTACTGCAAACTTCAGCATGACCCTACAGCCAAGCTTAACCTCCTAAACTCAACAGTCTGCCCAAGATACATAACACAGGAGCACGACTACGACCTATTGTCAGCGGCATTGGGTCCCCTACCTATGCTGTTGCAAAGTATCCGATTTACTACAACCTCACGTTGGCTCCATGGACACCCACATCAAGGACTCGCACCATTCCATCACAAAACTACACACCATTACACTGCAATCTCAAGGTGTCATTGTTAGCTTCGATGTTGTCTGTCTCTTCAATATGGTTCCCGTAAATGATGCTATCACACTACTGAAAAATCTCTTTCCAGTTGACATGCTAGCACTATTTCATCATGTGCTCACCACTAGTTACTTCCAATGGAACCGGGCTTTCTTTCAACAGATTGACGGGATTGCCATGGGCAGCCCACTCAGCTCAGTGCTTGCTAATTTCTTTGTGGAGTCCTTTGAGTCCCAGGCCCCAAGTTCTGCAACTCACAAACCGTCTGTATGTTATTGCTATGTGGATGACACTTTCGTCGTTTGGAGTCATGGGGAATCATCTCTTGATGCTTTCCTACAGCATCAATCCACGTATTCAATTCACTATTGAGAAAGAGAAAGATGGACAACTGGCCTTCTTCGATGTTCTGGTCAGCAAGAGAGCAGACAAGACTTACAGTTTACCACAAAAAAACCCACACTGACCAATATCTGAACAAAAATTCCAACCATCATCCTAAGCAGAAACGAGCCATCATAAAGACCGTCACTGACCGTGCTGCCTACATCTGTGAGCCTAACTAGTTACAACAGGAACTCCAACATCTTGAACAGGTTTTAAATTGAAATGGTCACATGGCACAAGAAGTTTGCAGAGCAATACGCCCACCTAGGCCTCACCCTGCCAACCTCGAATAGGATCTACCCAAGAGCAAAGGAACCTGCTTTTCTGCCTTATTTCAAAACTGTCATGGATAGAATAGAACACCTCCGCAAGCGTCACAACATCAAACTATCTTCAAACCTACCACAGATTAATACCTTGCTTTGGTCGGCCAAAGATCACAGGGACGCACTCACTTTGCCCGGTGTTTACCACATTCCGTGTTCCTGCAGTGCAGTGTACATAGGTACCACGCAACACGTCAACATCCGATTCACAGAACACAGGAGATGCTGCAGACAAGTCAGCGGTCGTGGAACATGCAATATGGGCCAACAGAGAACACATAATCCAGTATAAGGAAACTATGTTCTTTTGTCTATGTTGTACTACCATGCCAGACAACAACACAAAGCCATAGAAATTTACAAACACCCGAATTATTTTAACAGAAACGAAGAAGCTCTAAAACTGAACAAAACCTGGCATCCGATACTTGGGCATAAAAAAGAAGCACAAATGCAGAGAAATCGCGTAAACCATTCATCAATCAGAGCAGAGAAGCCCCACCCACCTAACACACACCCCCCACTCAAGCCCAGCCAATCCCCTGTGAGTGATCCAGTTATAAATATGGCACATCCAGGCAGCGATCCTGTTGTAAGTGAACCTTCACCGAGAAGACTCAGACCATGCCACCGAAGGTGTGGACCAAACATTTGGACTCCTAAGCTCCAGTAGACCTTGGCTTTTAAACCTGGAAGAAATCTCCAGCCATGAACGATCCTGTTGTAACTGAACCTTCACCGAGAAGACTCAGACCACGCCACCGAAGGTGTGGACGAAACATTTGGACTCCTAAGCTCCAGTAGACCTTGGCTTTTAAACCTGGAAGAAATCTCTAGCTCTAATTCAACTCCAGCCATGAAAACTTCCGACTACTATGGAAATGCTGTGTAAATCTGTACGGCAGATGATATCTTGGTGAGCTTTGATGTGGAATCCTTGTTCACCAGAGTGCCGCTAGAGGACTCACTACAGCTCATATCTGAGCAATTTCCAGAAGACATCACCCAGCTGTTCAGGAATACGCTAACTTCCACATATTTCAATTACAACAGCCAGTTCTTTGAACAGACGGATGGTGTAGCCATGAGTTCACCGTTGTCACCTGCTATTGTCAACTTCAACATACCACCTCAGACAAGTCAAAAGCATTCTTCAGATACGCTGATGATACCTTTGTTATTTGGCCACATGGAAAAGGAAAACTTTCCACCCCTTTAGACCACCTCAACAATCTACATGCGAACATCAGGTTTAGCATGAAGTTGACACTTCCCTTCCTGGATGTTCTTGTCTACAAGAAGCCGGACAGCAGCCTAGGTCAGAAAGTATATGAATGAATGATTTATCTGAGTACCCCTAAACTGGGCCCTGGCCCCTTTGCTGATTAGGGTAGCCCTTCTTTACAATTTCCTTTTACATACACATTACACATGTTAACCTTTTCATTAATCTCACTCTGCTCCCACCCTTTTTTATTTCTGTTTTATTTCACCTCCCAACCCAATTCACTTTCCCTCTTTCTCAACTTTACTTATCAGCTTCACTCTTATAACTTTTATTAATCAATTTACATTGTACACTTCATTATCCCAATTACAGTACTTCACTTTAACCTCACTTTCACTCTCTACCATCTCATTCATGGATTACTCAACTGTTTTTTAATCTTATTACTCCCAGCAAAATATCCCTTTCTTTCTCTCCTGCTTAATTCTTCCTTTCCCCCTCACCCTCCTTGATTCCTTAGCTATTTCATTTGACATTTTTTCTGCATTCACACTTTCTCCCACTTCCTCCTGCCACTCCATTGTTGTCATCTCCCACCTTGGATCATTTCCCTGTTTCCTCCGAGCTCCAAATCTTTCCATGCCCCTACCATGTATTTTGCTCACACTTGATACTGAAACCACACATGTTGTAAAATGCTGAGTAGTCGTCTGTTCTGAGGTATTTCCTGCTGATGAATGCTCATTTCTCTGCCTTTCTTGGTGCAATGGCTGCTGTTCCTGCCACTGCCTGTCGCTTGGTCCATTTTTCCTTTCTGCTACCTGGTCAACTGCGTAGAGCTTGAAGTTTTTAATGTATACCCTCTTGGCTTCATTACTCTTGTTGCTCTGCTTGTCTCTGCTCATTAATTAACTTTTTCATTTGCGTTCTTTGTTCATACGTTAAGTCCTTATTGATGTCAATAGTTGATCCTCTCAATTTTTTTGCGTGTTTCAATACTTCTATAGCCGTTTGCATCTTTGCAAACTTCACAAGAATGTTTCTTTTTCTTGGGATTTTTCGATTCTGAATGTGTCACAAATGTTGTAGCCTCTCAGATGTATACTAGTAGATCTCTCAAATCCTGGTAAACTCCCACTCCGCATTTCTCTTCAACTCCTCAAATCACTACATTGTACTTTCTGCTTTTGTCTTCCATTCTTTCCAGTGTTCTTTTTAAGTTTTGAATTTCCCGTTTTAATGTATCCATTTCTTTGTTTCCCCTATCGTATTTCATCCACTCTTGTCTGAATCTTTCTGCCAGTCCTTTATCTCTGTTTATCTGCTCTTTAGCTGCCATATCACTTAACTCCTTTTTTCCCTCGGCCACTATACGTCCGCTCAGTTCCACTGCTAGGTCCGTACTCCTCAGAAAGTAGATAGGAAACCCACACACACCAATCGCTACTTGGATGCCTCATCCCACTCGAAAGAAGAGTCATCTCCCCTTTGTTTCACTGGGCGTTTGATATTGCAGATGAAAACCACTTTGAGCAAGAACTTCAATACCTGCGCGACACTTTGCCACAGAACGGATACAACAATCACGACATCAAGAAGGCACAACACAATTGTAAGAACCCCTCACGCCTCACTCAAAGGATGGATAGCTGGCCGAATAAAGCCTACATAACTTTGTACAGTTCCATCTCGATCAAGATCTCCCGCACACTCGCAAAATATAACATCAAGACTTTCTTCACGCCTCTAAACAAGATCCAAGAATATCTTAGGCCGGTAAAAGAACCACTTTGGCTCAAGGTCCCAGGAGTGCACAGGATTCCTTGCAAATGTGGAAAGGTGCATGTAGGCCAAAAAGGACGCACAATAGAAGAAAGATCTAAAGAACACCAACGCAACATCAGGCTCCTACAACCAGAAAAGTTGGCAGTGGCTGAGCACTGTATAGGGTATGCCCATAAAATAAGCTTTGAAGATATCAAAGTTCTGGATCACACTGATAAATACCGGGACAGAGTCATTAAGGAAGCCATTCAAATCAAACTACAGTTAAATAACCACAATAGGGACTGCGGACTTCAACTAAGCCCTGCGTGGACAATAGCCATCAAACACATCTACGAGAACAGCAACCACACTGACTCTGGACAAAGTAAACTCTTGAGAAAACACTGCGGTGGTGACAAACACACCCCGAAGCAGCTAGCGCAATCACAAATCGTCACCCACTCATGGGCCAGGGCAGAGTACAGTATTCCCCTCCATACCAGCAGTGCCCAACAAAAGTTGCTACCTCCCTTCTACCCACAACCCTGTCATCACCGCTCATCCTGCAAAACCCCAGATCCCATCATAAAGTGGTTAAGCCCTGAAAAGGGCAGGTACACACCTCGGGCTGTTCTCAGTCTGCCAACAGAGGTTGAGGTCGAGTCTTCCTCTCAGTCTTTTTATCCTCAAGAAGGTCATGGAGTCTACAATGGACGAAAGTTCGATGTTTTTAATCTGACATGGTTGATCACCCGTGTAGCCTTGGTTAATACGATTAAACTAGTTTTTCCAAGTTAAACATAAATTTATTAGTAGATGTATTTAGGCTTTCACGGCCGGTGTCTTGACTATTTGAAATGTTTAGTTCTTCTGGGCTTGTAGGCCGTGGTCTAGAAGGCAGGTAGATATCAATGTTTCACCAAGTACTGCGCTTGGCATCATCAGGGTAACGCGATCCTCCATCTGCACTGGTCAGAGTTTGAATGTGCAGAGAAGTAGTGGAAGTTTTGACTGTTAACGTCTGTTACGGTTATTTATATGGGTGGGGGTGGGCGGGGCATTGTTGTGCAGGCTACGGTAGTGATTGGCCAGTTGTAGGTGGGGTTTTGTTATAACTGTTGTGTGCGTCTGAAAGTTTATCTAAAACCAGTATCCATGCTTTATGTACACGTATTTCTTCTTTACGATTCAAGTTGTCTTTGTGTTTGTAGATTTCTATGGCTTCCCTTTGTAGTCGAGCATAGTAGTTAACTGTAGAAGACAGGACTCGGGTTTCTTTAAGGTTGACATCATGGCCGAATAATGTGTGCTCTGCCACAGACGATTTATCCGTATGTCCCAATCTGGTGTGACGCTCCTCTGGTGGCCACACTGCACATGGTAGTGCCTATATATACTTTGCCGCAACTGCAGGGAACTTTATATACACCTGCAGATGTGTGTGGGTGGCGTTTGTCTTTGGCCGATCTCAGGAGGTCTTTGATCTTGTCTGTCGGTCTGTAGACAGTATCAACTCCATGTGAGTGCAGAAGCTTGCCTATCTGGTCAGAGACGTTCCTGATGTTGGGGAGAAAGGCTGTTGCTACTTTGTCGCATTCTTCCTTTTTTGTTGTTGGTCGCCTTGGATGAATTGTGCACCGGATTTCTTTTTGTGTGTATCCATTGGACTGGAATGCGGAGTTTAGATGTTTAAGTTATTTCTTTAAGGATTTCTTATTGCAGAAATTTATTTGCACAGAAAAACATAAAATAAATGCTACAGGAGTAGACACTGAATCTGTCGCCCATCTTATACACAAAATGTAAAAAAGAGAAGGACTAGACCTACTAACAATGTACATAACAAAGTTTGAGTGCAGCAGACGTCAACAGCGCTTATAAAAACATTACAGTAATTGGTTTACAAGCCTCAAAATGTAGTTGTAAAATAAATTATAGCATAGTGTACTAATTACCTACTTTCAATCATTTTAGTACTTAACACATAAACGCTTAGTCAATACATAGTTGTGTTTGAGGAAAATCTGCCTAATCCGAAGTGGGTTCGTCACAAATAGTTTGATAACTAAATTTCTGGTAACTTTTTTTCTCCTCTAAATCCGTGTATGGCTTATTTTCCTGTCGCAAAACACTTTTTTAAAATTCTTTCTTCGAGATTTAGGGGTGCAGCTGATAAGCAGTGGCGGCTTATTCCTGGGTCAATACGATAGTTTAATATGTATTACCAATTATTTAATTTTGCCCTTTTTGTGCCCCTTTAGGGTTATTTACGTCACAGCTCCACTCCTCTTATAAACAACATGGCCCTCAATAGCTTGGTTTACAACCTTCGGGAGCCTTCCTTGGCCGGCCCTGAGAACGACAAGCAAGACTTTGTCGAGTTTTAACTTTCTTGTTCTTGTTACTGTTACCAGGTGGTTGTGAACCAGCCTAAGTGTCTGTTAATATGAAGTTGGCAGCTGTGCATATTGCATGACCAAGGTGACAGTGGATGCAGCCTGAGTAAGGAAATGTGATGCCATCATTTCATTATAGGAAAATATCTAGAATTAATTTTGTTTTCATTTCTCATTTGAATCTAAAAGTTTAAAACGAACATGTAACATGAACAGCTGTTAGCTAAGTATGTGGGAATGCCTTGCCATTAAACTTTCAGTGATTGTAATTCTTGTACCTGGGTGCTGACACATGGGGCAGGACTGAAAACCCATTCCCTCCTGATTCAGCATTGTGCACGACAGCTAGGGAATTGCAATTTCACACTTCCAATTCCTAGAAAGTGAACATTTACACAAAAATAATTACTATGTTTCCAAGCAGAACTGAAGTCGATTTGAGGCAATTCCCATTTCCGGGTTTTCATATTGAATTGAATCCGGAAATGAGATGGCATTGGATATGCAAGGCTCAAACAGAATTAATTCAAGCTTGTATGTTGGTCACTTGATTTATGTTGGCGAACCTGTAAAAATGTTTTCTGCGTATTTTCACAAGATTTTGAGGTTAGTGAATGTTTTAGAGAAGAATATGTTGAGATTATAACAACAATAAAAATGGCTTTGTTGTTTTCTTTTATTACACCACTCACTTTCACTAAGAAAACAACATTACGAGTGTGCAGCGTGCTAAAACGAGGACAACGGCGGATTCAAATCCATCCGCATTTCCATGCAAGGCAATTACGATCTGATTCCACTAAATCCGTTGGTTTGAACCGCGTTTCAATCCGTGTTTCCATGCGGTACTCAATCCAGGAAAAGAAGTCGATACGTATTTAAATCGCCATGGAAACGGAGTGAATAATGGGGATAACAAATCATTCACATCACTTCATTCTGCACATCAAGTGCACTCATCTCTATGCACTTTTAAGTATATGTGATAATATCCGGAACACTGCTAGAAAGTATATCATACCTTCCAAAATCCTGATCTCAAATAATAAGGGTTTCCACATGTTCTATCAATGCTAATCTTAGTACTCTTATTACACAAAATTCTCCCATTTTAAATACACCTTTCGCATTATGTAATTTTACTTACCGGCTGAAAACTACTTTTACCAGCAGATGCACCCGAACTCGCCATTTTTATTTTTAGTTACAACAATCCTGACTAATAAGCATTAAAGACCTTTCTACGCCGACAGCTATCACAGTGCCAACCTGACACCACTGTTTAAGTTGGCAACAAAGAGTAACACAGTAATGGTGATTATATACCATAGAGTATACAGTCAAGTATGCCCAACTTAAAACCAGACTTCTCCAAACTAATCATATGTTTCTGGAACGCAAACGGGCTGCGGTCCAGAGCTTACAGACTTTCTGGCAATGCGTAAAGTCCAGGTACTACTAGAACAGGAAACACACCTGTAACCACACTTAAAAATGAAAATACTTGGAATGAAGTGCTATCGGAAGGACTGTGAACAGCACTATATGTAAACGACTCCCTTAACATCCCAAATACCAGACACTTGGAAGTCACTGGCATCCAGCTCAACACGGCTCGGGGACCTCTAAACCTGTTCTCCGTATATGCAGCACCAACAAGACCGTTAATAGATGGCGAACTGGATCTGCTGTTCTCCCCAGTACCAACCATAGCCGCAGCCGACTACGACAGCAAGCTCAAAAATTGGAACTCCACCTGCATATCTCATCGAGGTCAAAAATTCAAGAGGTCGCGAGTTCGAATCTCGCTTAGGGTAAGTTATCCGGGTAAGGTTTTTTCCGAGGTTTTCCCTACCCTGAGAAGACGAATGTTGGGTAACTTAAAGTTCCATGGACCTCGGGCTCATTTGAGCATAATTTCACCCATTTCATTCATTCGTCCGATATGACACAATGTTGGAGGACGTTAATTAAAAAAAAAAAAAAAAAAAGAGGTCAAAAGTTGAACGCTTATGTGACCTCGAGAGCCATTTCAGTACAGGTTCCTAACTCACCTACCATCCACTACGGTGACCGCAGACCTCCAGACTGGCTTAATATAGCTCTGGTTAAAAATGTGCGTCATCATATAATACTTTATACAGTACCAGCTCTATCTTCTGACCGTCCCCCCCCCCTCACCTCGGACCACAAACTAGAACAAGTTTACCAGCATACTAGATCAAGTTTAATCACGCCTGTACCACTTCCCAGGAAATGGAATTCATGGGGAACAACATGACAGAGGCCGTGCAATCAAAAGCGCATCGCCAAAGCCAACACTGCATCAATTTAACAGTGCGCCTCTGCCACAACGGATAAGGGCCCTTACACAAAACAAAAACAGAGCCCGGAGACGTTAGCTGCTCCCCAGGGCCCCGCAGGACAAAGCTATATATCGGGTCTACAGGAGGACCTTAAGGTCGAAGTCCGACAGTACTCCAACAAGTGGGAGTCTCATCTAAAGCCAAAGGTTATGGCGGTGAATACTGCTGACAAGGACCACATAGACCAGGTCAGATCTGAAGTTATCAACTTTCTCCAGCTTCCTGTTGACTATTCTGACCTTGAAGAAACGTCGGTGCACGAGGTCACAGGATACATCCGCAAGCTTGCTTCCTACAAAGCTCCAGGATTTGACGGGATCACAAACGCCGCTCTTAAAGCCATGCCACCAAACTGGCTAAAGTTCCTGGTTCACATTTTCAATAGAATACTTCGAACTTCGCACTTTCCTCAAACCTGGAAGAATGCGAAAGTTATTACTATCTGCTAGCCGGGAAAAGATCCGTCATCTCCAGAGAACTATAGGCCCATCAGCCTACTTCCCGTTATCACCAAGCGTTTTGAAAATGTGGCACAGGCACGACTAAGGAGCACCTTAGACAGGCACAACATAACACTTCTTCGGCTGGTAGACGAGATATACATCGCATTCATTACGTCTCAGCCCTACTGCTGGATGTAACAAGGGCGTTCGACAGCGTGTGGCATGAGGGACTTCTCCTCCGCCTCCTCACCTATCAAGTTCAACCATGTCTCATCCATCTCCTGCAGTCCTATCTTCAGGACAGAGACTTTCCGTGCCCTACGAGGATGCAACTTCCACCTCCCATCCCATGCGTGCCGCGGTACCCCAAGGCAGTGTTCTGGGACCCACACTATTCCTTCTGTACTTTAACACTCTTCCCACATTACCACGGTGCTCGCTCTACCTATTCGTGGATGATACCGCCGTAGCATTATATGTCAGCCAGACGCATCCAGCACTACGCTGACCTACTGACCACCTGGTTCAACCGCTGGCGGTTACGCATCCACCAACAGAAGAGCCAAGCTATAACTTTTGGCCAGGAAGACGTTGCATCCATCCGCTTGGTGGGTGAAAACGTGCCACATCAGTGAAATACCTGGCAGTTACCCTAGACGTGAAACTAATGTGGAAGACGCACTTGGAGGACGTCAGAAATAGGGTAAACAAGAGAATGGCGATGCTGTACCCGCTTTACAACGGAAAACCTCATTAAACAAGCGCATTCACATATGCCTGCCAGATCAACCAACTGATCCGGGGACTGGGGGAATACGACTTAGACCAAGTCATCGACTGCGTGTCTGCCGACCCTGCCAGCTCCCACTTTATACGAACCGGCCTCCACACAAGATTTGCTGACTGGAGGTTCATCCATAGGGCTCGTTTAAACCTTTTGCCCTTGAATGGATGTAGGCATCATGACCAAGGATGCAGACGATACGGATATGAGAGGGAGGACCCACCTTATGTGATAAATCATTGCATGAGGTACTCCGATATCATCAACGCTGTGGTTAGTAGGGTCCGCAAGGCAGCCAGTAGCAGGTTCACCACCCTAGCAAAGAACCAAGGAAATCTGAGGCCAGGTCTAGTGATGGTGAGGAATGGTAATGCTGTCATCTTAGACCAGGGGAAGACAGGTATCGCTGCTGTGACGTCAGCTCACTGAGGTCGCATGCTGTCATCGATGTCTAGTTGAACGTGTGACGTCACAGCGGGAAAGAGAAAATGGCATACGGTACATCGTAATTTCAATTACGGAATAGACACAGATTATAAATAATTACATTTCGGCTTTATGCCATATATATAAATTCTAGTTTATGTGAACAGTCATGTTATAACGCCAATAGAACAGAAATTATAACTATTTTACCTGAGCTAGAGGAGAGCTATTCAGAACATTTACTGTTCCGCTTTTCTTTAACTAGTTTGTCAATGTTAGGGCGTAATGTACGGCACATTTGTAGCCGAAGACTGCATGTTAGATTGTGATCTGACAATATGCTTCGGGATTTTGACTTAAAAAGCTTCAAAACAGAAAAGGATTTTTCGCGCACATACGTAGAACCAAACATACATAATATCCGTGCAACAAGGGCATATAACCTCAGAAATCTGGTTTGAAGAACATTCTTACAAATAAAAAACCTCAGACTAGGCTGAAAAGGGTTGGTTCTCCCTAAACATGCCCAAGTAACATTTTTCTTATTCATTCGGTTTTGTGCAAGTAGCGCCGCTGACCTATGCAGCATAGCAATACAACGCTCTCGCCTGACGTCACACGAACGTGCAGGCTGGCTCTTCGTTTAAATACGTCACACGGCCCGAAGTTGTCTTCCCCTCTCTTAGACGTTACCATTCCTTTCAACAACAGAAGCGAGGAGAGCCAAGCATGAGAAATATCAAGCATGGGCAGAGGCTCTTAGCGCCAGATTTAATAGAGTGGAGGTGGACGCACGCTATCGTTCTCGGCTCCCTAGGTTCTTGATTAGATTAGATTAGATTAGATTGCGTTCTGTAGGTTCAATGATGGTCAGTC
Organism: Tenodera sinensis; assembly: GCA_030765045.1. Taxonomy (NCBI): domain Eukaryota; kingdom Metazoa; phylum Arthropoda; class Insecta; order Mantodea; family Mantidae; genus Tenodera; species Tenodera sinensis. Next base: position 78,385,246 of record CM060974.1, on the reverse strand, counting down.
AGACCTTGAACATAGAACATGTCAAAAGCATTTACAATTAAATGCATAAAAAACATGCAAAACATGTATAGGTTTCATGTTTTGCTGTTAAGTACGAGATGAAGATAATACTTCTAGTGCATTGACACTTACATAGTTATTATACATGTACAAAATCATGTTACTTGGCTTTTACAGACTGTGTCATTGCTTCAATGTTTACATTTTTGCTTGTATGAAAAAGCAGTCCAAATTTATAGCTAAGTAATACATTCTAACAGGTTACACATGTACATTTAGCTTATTAGTAAACAGTATTCTTACTCATGTGTTAAGTGTGTCAAATTTAAGATAAGCGACCTCAAAATATTAACTGTGCACATTAATCATAGCATACCTATTTTAATTCTTACATAGTATGTAATGTACAGAGTAGACATTTCAATTATGTTCATATATACAGAATATCTATTTACATCCTTACTTTACATAAAGCGTGTCCAACATGATTGTTCAAATATACATTTTCAAAATATCAACAAACATATTAACACTGTTACTTAATATTGGCACTTAAATTGTAATCAATTAGTTGGCTTTTTGTAGCCTGCACGTCATTATTGTATTTTCAGCTACCCTTGTTATACTAAATTCCCTAATTGGTACCTATCGAACAATACAACTGATCTGACATTAGGCTGATTATTGATTTAAATATTCCTCTACAGAATAAAATGACTTATCACAGAGATACTCTTTGAGGGAAGCTTTAAAAACTCTGAAATTGCTAACATTTTCCTTTAGATTACTGGGGAGAGCATTAAATATTTTAATTGTTTCACAATAAACACCTTTCTGGAAGCAAGAGAGTTTGGCATTGGGACGATGTATATTTCTTTTTTGCCTAGTGTTAAACGTATGAATTTCCATGTTAGTTGTAAAGCAATTCTGGTTATTAGCATAAAATTTTAAAATAGATAGTATATATACGCAAGGTAAGGTTAATATACCCAGTTTCCGAAATAGATCTCTACATGACTGCCTTCTATGGGTGTTGCATATTATTCGTATAACCTTCTTTTGTATTAGGAATATGTTCTTACTATACACTGAATTTCCCCAGGACATTATTCCATATTCCATAATGGAGTTAAAATAAGCGAAATAAACTAACTTCAGTGTGTCAATTGTGTGGAAGTTAACCAGAGATCGGATGGCATAACATGCTGCATTAAGCTTAGGTGTAATGTAATTAATATGTGACTTCCAATCGAGGTGGTTGTCTACTTGGAGACCTAGAAATTTTACCTCATTAGGTTGTTCCAGTAAAATATCATTGATTCCTATTTCTATGTGGGTATGTGGTGAACGATTAGTTATGAATTTAATGAATTTTGTTTTTTCAAGATTTACTGACAGTTTGTTTGCTTTAAACCAATTTGACATGCAGTTTAGTACATAATTTAATTTGATAACGCACTCACTTAAATTTTTGCTTTTGACGAGGACACTGGTATCATCTGCAAATAGATAGATACTAGCAATGTTATTTATGTATAGTGGGAGGTCATTTATGTAGATTAAAAATAATAGAGGCCCCAATATCGATCCCTGGGGAACGCCATGTTTAATTGATTTCCAATCCGATGTGTTGTTGTTATACTGGTTGGGATTGCTGATTTCGACCCTTTGTTTTCTTCCTTTTAAGTATGATATAAACCAATTTAGATTTTCATTTTTTATCCCATAGAACTGTAGTTTTCCTATCAAAATTTCATGGTTTACACAATCAAATGCTTTTGCTAGATCACAAAAAATGCCACCCACATGCATACTATCATTTAACGCTGTCAACACTTCATGAGAGAGTTTGTAGATTGCATTATTGGTTGATATTCGTTTTCTAAATCCAAACTGCTCTCGGACAAACAGATTATTAATTTCCATATGATTATACAGTCTGTTAAACATTACTTTCTCAAATACTTTCGAGAATATTGGTAAGAGGGATATTGGTCTGTAATTTGAGACATCATTTTGTTTGCCTTTTTTGAAAAGGGGTTTGACAGTTGAGTATTTCATTCTGTCAGGAAATATTCCAGTCTTTAGTGATTCATTACATAAATAACTGAGAGGAATGCTTATTTCATGTGAACATGCTTTTAGCATTTTGCTTGTTACTTCATCATATCCAGACGAGTTTTTAGACTTAAGGGAATTTATTACACTGTTAATTTCAAATGCAGTTGTCATATCCATGTTAAATTTAGGGATTTCATCAGTTAATGAAGTTCTTAAAAAGTTTAGGGACGGTTCCTTGTTTCCAACTTTGATGTTTAATTTGTCTGTTACATTCAGAAAGAAATTGTTAAAAGTATCTGCTACCATCTGAGGATCACTAATTACTAGATTATCAGTGTTCAGTATTATTGGGGGGGTTTCTTGGGCGCACCTTCCTGTTTCTCTCTTTATTATATTCCAAATTGTTTTTATTTTATTTCCAGAATTACATATCTGTTTTTTATCATGCAATATTTTAGCGGCTTTTATTGTTTCTTTGAGGATTTTGCAATATCTTTTATAGTAAATTTCTAAATTTTTGTTGTTATTATATTTTATTTCCTGATATAATTCTTTTTTCCGCCTACATGAAGTTTTAATGCCTAATGTAATCCAGGGGTTATTTTGCTTGCGATTGTGTACTTTAGCATATTTAATTGGGAAGCATGCTTCAAAATTAATTTTGAACAGCTGCAAAAATTTATTAAACTTGTTGTTTAGTCCCTCCGTTACATAAATTTCATTCCAAGATTCTTGTTTTAGTGCTTGCTTAAAACTTTTTATGTTACTTTCATCTATTATTCTGGATCTTTTATGCTTGTATTTTGATTTTAACTTTAGATTTATTTCTTTCAAGTGTAATATTTGTGCCTCGTGATCTGATAGGCCATTTGCGAATGGTTCAATGGTGTGTGATTTTATTCTATCTATACTTATAAACATATTATCTATTGCTGTGGATGAAGTATTTTGTATTCTTGTGGGAAAGTTTACCGTGTGGGACATGTTATGTGTTGCAAATATAGAACTGACTTGATCCCTCCGAGAATTAGGAGTTAAGTAGTCAATGTTTATATCACCGCATATAATTAATTCTCTTTTAGGTTTAAAAAGAAGCTTTAGGGAACCTTCTAATTGCTTTTTGAACACCTCATAGTTACCTAATGGTGACCGGTATAAAGCTATAATTATTAAATTTACTTCATTTATATTTAACTGTACTGCGCACATCTCTATGTCCTGTTCAATGCAAAACTTAGAAACATTTATAACCTTATAAGGGACATCATCTCTTACAAATATGCAAACCCCTCCTTTTTGTAAGTTTTGTCTTGAAAACGTCGTCCCCAAAGAGTACCCATGTAATGAAATCGGTAAGAATTCCTGTTGTGTTAAATGATGTTCAGATAGACATATTACATGTGGCCGTAGTTTTTCAGAAGTAAGGCTAAGGGAAAGTTCATCTGTCTTGTTTCTTAAACCTCTTATGTTTTGGTGAAATATACAAAAAGAGTTTTTAGTATTATTTGAATTTTGTACATTAATATTGTTTATGGTTATCCCTTTATGTACATCTTTTTTCATTATATTGTTTTTATGGTTATATTTGGGGACCTCATCTAACCTAAAAAAAGCCCATTACGCCTGACAACAGGAATTCTATCCCTAATTCTATTGGCAATTAGCTGCGAAAGCTGCTTTTTGCCTCCAGAGTTAAGGTGAAGACCATGAGATGTGTAACCATCTCTGCCTATCCCTTTAGCATCTATCATTTCAATGTGGGAAGTGATAGGACTCAACAGGGCACTTTCAAGTCGCAGATTCATATCCCTCACCCTCCAATGAAACTGCGGCTTGTCATGCCTCTGAAGAAGTCCAACAAATTCCACATTGGTATGGCTACTGGTCTTACTGATGTCATATAGATCCTTCTCAATAATGTAATTACGATCTCTATCCAGGCTATTTCCTGGCCCGCCCACTATCACAACATGATCCCTTTTAGTAAAACCTTGAGTAAGTTTTACCAGATCTTCAGTGACATCAGAAAGCCCAGCACTGGGTTTTACTATACCTACTACATCAAAATCGTTCCCCAAATCCTCTTTTAGCAGGGATGCTATGCCCCTCCCATGACTACTCCCAAGTAACAAAACTTTGCTTTTCCTACACCTCTCATCCATAACCTGCTCAGGAGGATTTGAGGGTTGTTCAACAGTTCCAAGGGCACTGAATCTATTGCACAGTTTGATCTGCTGTTGGTCATCAGCAGAGAAACGCCTTTTCTTCCCTAGATGTCGTCTAGAGGGCACCTTAAACTCTGGTGATTTAATTTCCAAATGGTTTGAAACTACACTCATGTTTCTAGATTCTTTTTTGACAAACTCTAACTCTCTTCTAAGGTTAGAAATGGTTTCCTCCTGCTGCTTGACCAAAGCCTTATACCTACAAAGCTCACAGAACCACTCAGCACAATCTCTCACATCACCACTCACAATACCGCCACACGCCCAGTGAAACCAAAACTTACATCCTTCACAGTACACACCTTGACTAACCTTTCGGCGACACGCACCACAATTACCGCTAAGGTCACAAGCCTTCATACTCATAATTATAAAATCCTGATTACACTGATAAACTTTCTCAATACTATTACTTAGATTCTTCCGGTCACTTCACACTTAACTATTTAAACTAGAGCACTTTCGTAAACACTACCACGCTTTAACTTCAGAAAGCCTCACTTCACACTTAACTATTTAAACTAAAGCACTTTTGTAAACACTACCACATTTAACTTCAAAAAGCTTCACTTCACTTCACTTCACACTTAACTATTTAAACTAAAGCACTTCCGTAAAACCCTATCACACTTTAACTTCAAAAAGCTTCACTTCACTTCACACTTATTTAAATTAAAGCACTTCTACAAACACAACAGTTTAACTTCAAAAGGCACAGAATTACATACAATTCCTTAAAGATACAAATACAAATACAAATATAATTTACTACAACTTTAACTTTAGTCAATCCACCGAGAATAAAGAGCCGGTTTGTTTACAACGAGAATATAAGTATATAACCGCAAAAGTATAACGCGGGCTTATAAGCCTCGCGGAGGCCACGGTGTTCTTTGGCTAGGCAGGTACAAAAATACAACTGTAGGAGCTATTGCCGGCAACATGAGCATTTGGAAGCGCGATTTTTCCAGCCCAGTATGCACGCTACAATCGCCTTCGTGTTTCCATCAATTACCATCGAGTTCCATTTTAAATATTCTGTGCCGACGAGATCCCGGATCAGGCACATGGCACTGGCACTGCCCTACACACACGCTATACCTCTTTCTACTCTATGTACTTACCTTCTCTATACCACAGAACATAGCAACCACAGCTTTGGTGTGTCCACTGGAGTAGACCTACTGGCCACCTATTTGGTCTTCTGTGGCAGTAGCTTTGAAAACAATAAATAAAGCAACAGCAGCAAGAAGCGTCGTCATGGCTGTTCAGATTTATTTGAACGTAAAATTGACGTTTTCTTGCATTTAGGTATGATTTAAACCAACTTAAATTTTCATATTTAAGTCCATAGAATTCCAGTTTAGCTATAAGGATGTCAAGATTTACATAGTCAAATGCCTTTGCTAGGTCACAGAAAATACCACCTTTAGGGCAGTTAACACTTCATGTGTAAGTTTGATAGTTGCATTATTCGTTGAAATTGCTCTTCTGAATTCAAAGTGATCCTTCACAAGTATCTGGTTATATTCAAGTCTATTAAACCTTCCCTTTTGAAGGACTTGAAAAAACGGTAGGTGTTCGGCTATTGGGTACCCAATAGCCGAACACCTACCGAGAATTTTATCCATTCAGGAAAAAATTCCAGTCTTTAGTGACTCATTGCACAAATAACTCAGAGGAGTGCTAATTTGGTGTGAGCATGGTTTTAATATTTTAATTGTTATTTCGTCATAACCAGAAGAATTCTTTGTTTTAAAGGAGTTAATGATTTTGTTTATTTCCGCAGGTGTTGTCAGGTTAGCTTTAAATTGTGGCAACGCTACTGTGAAACTTCATCTTAGAAATTCTAGTGCTGGTTCTTTACTTCCATAGTTAATATTTAGATTGTTAGTTGCATCCAAAAAGAATTTGTTAAAAATTTCCGCAACTTCATTGGGTTTCTTAATTTCTTGATTGTCCACGTTTATGTTATTTAGTAGTTTTGTAATGAGTGATTACCTGCTTCTCTTTTTATTATATTCCAAGTAGTTTTCATTTTATTGTCAGAATGTTGGATTAATTTATTATAATGCAATGCTCTTGCTGCTTTTATTACCTTTTTTAGAATTTTGCCATATTGTTTTGAAAGTGTTTTAATTCCAAGTTGTTATTAATTCTTACTTGGTATAATTCTCTTTTGAACCTGCACAAGGTCTGTATACCTAAAGTGATCCAGGCATTATCTCTTTTGAGGTTAGGTATTTTGTTAATCTTAACTGGGAAGTAAGATTCAAAGGGCATTTTAAAAGAGTAGAGTGTTTTGATATTCTTTGCTTTATGTCCCAACATAAGTCCAAAACCAGAAGAATGCACTTAGTCGTACATCTGTTCATAAAATAGTATAAGTGTTTTTCTTTTTTGGACAGGTTTGTTCCTGTCGTCAAGGTTTGTGGAATGGATACAGTAATAAAAATCAAAGAGGAGTTTCCTCATTCAGACAAGGTAGCCTCCCAGCATGAGGGACAGTTGGATGCAGTCAACGGAACTGTTCTTCATCATGTGGCAATCAAAACAGAAATTAAATCAGAGACTACTTCTCCAGACTTTGGCTTTGAGATTGAGAGAAAGTACCTTCCTGGGGCTCCTAAAATGGAGGTGACTGAATACAACAGTAACAATGAAGCAATATTAGGAGTTGATGACGAACTTTGTTGGCGGGAAACAGGAAGTTCATCTGCTTCTGTAGAAATTAAGGTAGCATCTTCAAAATATACTAAATATAGATTAATCTATTTTATTAACTTTGTAACTTGAAGCCGTAGACCACAGGTTTCCTATCTCAAGTTGATTGTCTATGAACCGTCTATTACCAGTAAAATTGGTGTGATGTTATTGAGTTACATGCTGTGTTTGTGTGTATGTTAGAGGCCTGCATGGGCCGACATTCTTAGGTTCGGCCCAGCCAGGCCCGAACTCAGCCCAGCCAGGCCCGAACTCAGCCAAGCCCGAGCCCTAAAAGAGGTTCGAACTCAGCCAAGCCTGAGCCCTAGAAGAGGTTATAGTACCAGGGCCCCAGCCCAGCCCGAGCCCTAGAAGAGGTTATAGTGCCAGGGCCTGAGCCCAGCCAGGCACGAGCCCTAGAAGAGGTTATAGTGCCAGGGCCCGAGCCCAGCCCAGCCCAGCCCGAACTCAGCCAAGCCCGAGCTCGGCCCCAGCCCTAGAAGAGGTTATAGTGCCAGGGCCTGAGCCCAGCCAGGCACGAGCCCTAGAAGAGGTTATAGTGCCAGGGCCCGAGCCCAGCCCAGACCGATTATTTAAATTTATTAAGATGACATTATTATTATTATTATTATTATTATTATTATTATTATTATTATTATTATTTGAAACCTTTCAGCTGAATAATCATAGAGAATTCCTAGTAAAGGAATGCTGTGATAATTGTGCTATTCTCGGAAAAATATATAATACATTATTATTTATTTATGCCAACAAACTTACTGTTGGTGTTTTTAAATACACAAGCCGTGTGTGGGCAAAGTTTAAGTTCCAGTTCTACCTCTTAAAATATAATACATTATTTTGTATCTCTTAATTTTCAAGCCCGAGCCCGACAAACATTTTTCAAATTAGGCCCAAACGCAGGCCGGGCCTAGGCCCGAGCCTGTGCAGACCTCTAATGTATGTATATATATACAGGGTGTAAATGAATAACACTGCACAAATTTACTGGTAGCAGACGGTTCATAGACAATCAACTTGAGATAGTAAACCTGTGGTCTGCAACGTCGTTACCAAATTATACGTACTCAAAGTATTCAGAGATTGTGAACAACAAATCATAACCAGAAAGGAATATGTAAATAGTAGGCATTAGAAATGAAGTAGTGCTTATTAGACATTTAGTAAAACCCGTATGTTGTATCTCTGAAGAAGCATTTCAAAACTGTAGAGTTACCAAAAATACTTAAATTGTAGAGTTAACATGTGGCTGCACGCCACTGCAATGCATAACACAGTTGTGGCGGATGGCAGTTCTAAAGCATGTGCATTGGCCACAAGCTCGTACCGACTGACTGTGAACCTAATAAACCCCAGAGCCGGGTAAACTTTTCTTTTTCTCCTTTTCAGCTAATTTTGAATGGTCAGATCGGAAAGGTATTCTGATTACAGTGCAAAGAAGATGAAACATCCCCACTTCATGTCAATATATTAAAGTCAATAAATATTAGCTATTGGCAAGAAAAATGTCCATGCAGTTATGTAGATGATGGTAACATTGTATGTCTCTGTTACAGGATGCAGACTTCACTTCAGGAGAACTGCCAAGGTAAGAGACTGCTATGTTCTGCATCTTTTCAAGAAGTTCTGGCTTCTGTGCAATCTAACGCAGTTAGTCACAATTGCCCAGCTAATCCACAGATATTGTTTTGTACACTCAAGCAATTTACAGTTCATACAACAAATGTCATTGATCTTTAGTTCTAGCTAAACTAAACTAAACCCCGGCGCGACAGCCCACGAAGGCCGAGGCCTACCGCCCAGCTGCTGCGTCCCCCACCTCTGCCCACTACAGGCATCATTGGTGAGGTGCAGTATTGGATGGTGGGACGTGGTCAGCACCCCAAGCCCTCCTGGCCAGTTATGCGGTCTTCTAGACCGCTACTTCTCCATCAAGTAGCTCCTCAATTGGTCCCCCCGGGATCTAACAAGGCTGAGTGCACCCCGTGCCAGACCTCCCAGAGGGGATAATATCCCCATGCTGGTACCGGGGATCGAACCCGGGTCCTCCGCGCCAGAGGCAAGCATGCTACCAACTGCGCTACGGAGGCGGTCTCTAGCTAATCTACAGTAACTAAACTATGCATTGGTTGCACCTGTCACAAAGTTTCCTTTGTGAGTTCCTCAGACTACAGCCATTATAACAGCAAAAATCGTCCAGTTGAACACTAGACCGCTCTCTGTAGTATGAACCACATTCTTGACCCAGAATGAATGGTTTTCTAGGTTTTTTTTTAATAGAAATTCAGACACTTTCATATGCTGGTTTAACAAGGGCTTAACCCAGAATCGCTATAATCTTTGCAAAAGTTAAAGGCATATGGAGGCGGGCCGTACTGCAGACTCCAGCGAATCCTAAGCTTGTCCCTGCTACTAGCGCTGCCGAATTTGGTACATGCATCTGATACGCTCTTATGTGCCGAACCTCTGCCGGTACACACAGTACGCTTGGCAACAGCTCTCTCCTTGAGCATTGGCCAGCGTTCACATGACTTTAACTTTTGTGAGCGGTATAGTTTTCTAGGTTTTTTATCTATTTTTTTAATAGAAATTCAGACACTTTCAAACTCTGGTTTCACCAGCACTTGACCCAGAATCACTGGTTTTCTAGTTTTTTTTGTTTTTTATATAGCAATTCAGACACTTTTATACTGTGGTTTCACGAGCAATTGATGTAGAATCAGTGGTTTAGGTTTTTTTTTATAGAAATTCAGATCCTTTCAAACTTGGTTTCACTAGGACTTGGTGCAGAATCTCTAGTTTTCTAGGTTTTTTATTTATTTTTTTTATAGAAATTCAACAGTTTCAAACTCTTATTTCCCCAGCAATTGATGTAGAATCATTGATTTTCTAGATTTTTTAAAATTTTTTTTATAGAAATTGTTGTTTTCTAGTGCCTTGCATAGAAATTGTGATAGTTCTAAACTGTGGTTTTACCAGGAACTGACCCAGAATGAATAGTTTTCTAGGTTTTTTTATAGAAATTTAGACACTGAAACACTGTACTTCTCTCTTCTACTTAGTGTGGTATCAAACAGTTACATATATACAAACATCCAATTTGTATATATAAATATAATATAAATTGTTTCTAGAAGAGTGAGTAGAGAAACTCATGTCAATGTCTCACCTAAAACTAACTAGACAAATCACTATGAATATAATATGCACCATTTCTGTTACAAACATCCATAAAATTTTATGACTTATTTCTAGTAGAATAAACAGAGCAACAGATATGAATATGTTATATAAAAGTAAGGAGAGAAAACAGTGCGAATGTAAAAGCATATTTATTTCAAACATACAGAACATAGTATAACTTATTTGAAAAGCAAAGATAAAAATATTCTTTGGTGTTAAATCGCTTTTTTATGAAAAATTGTTCATTGAACAGTCAGTAGACAAAGAAATGTAAATGTAAATGTGTTACCTAAAACTGAGTAGAGAAAACTGTGAATGTAATGTGCAGCATTTCTATTTCAAAAATGCACGAAATTCTATGACATATTTATAGAACAGTGAGTAAAGAGAAATGTGAATGTGTTACCTAAAGTTGAGAGGAGAAATCAGTGTCAATGTAATAGCACTTCTATTTGAAACATACAGAACATGGTATGGCTTCTTTTAATACGAGAAATATCCATCCATTACATTGACAGCTGTTGCTATTTTACACATAAATGCTTTAAATACATTTGAGAGGTAGAACTGGAACTTAAAAATTCAATGCCACAACTGGGATTTAAGCCACAGACCTTCCGCTTACCAGGCGGCTGCTCTAACCATTGAGCTATTGTGACAAACTGCCAGAATGGCACTAAATTCTCAAACCAGTTCGTGTTTCTCCTGGTAAACCACAAAGTTCACATCCCAGTTGTGGCATTGAATTTTTAAGTTCCAGTTCTACCTCTCAAACTTTGCCCACGCACGGCTTGTGTGTTTAAAAACACCAACAGTAAGTTTGTTGGCGTAAATAAATAATAGCTTTAAATACATGATTATGTAAGATGTGATTTTCAGTGTATGTATGATAGTACGACTGCTAACATCAAACTGGCTTTATGACTAACATGTGTTTTATTTTAGTGATTTAATAAATATTAGCTATGAACTGCAGTTGTAAAGAGCAATGTAATTTTGTAATTAGAGGCATTAGTGTGATAATATACTTGCTGTTTATTACATTGCTCTTCATCTCTTTGGTGTGGTACTTGTTAGCCCTCTGCGTGGTGAACACCATTAGTATTGTTCTTGTAATTAATGTTTCAACGTTTCAGACCATGCACAGAAGAAGGTTCTGATGATAGCAGCAGCAAATCACCAAGGCCCTCTGCCGGAGAACCTCAGTATTCCAGAATTTCCAACGATGTTGCTACAGAAACAAATTCTGATGTAGAAACAGTTGACTCTGAACAGTTTGGTAACGACAGTGATTCCTGCATGCAACAAATGAAGCGCAAAAAGATTCATAAGTGCAAAGTTTGTGAGAAAAGGTTTACTTTGAAGGCATCTTTGAAAAGACATTCTTTAATTCACACCGACAAGCAGCCTCACAAGTGTGAAATTTGTGACAAAAGATTTTCTCGGTTATCATATTTGAAATGCCATACTTTAAGTCATCAGGGTATAAGGCCTTATAAATGTGAAATTTGTGGTAAAGGCTTTACTCGCTCGTCACATTTAAAGTATCATTATTTAATGCATGAAGGTAAAAAGCCTCATAAATGCAAAACTTGTGATAAAAGCTTCTCTCGCTTGTCACATTTGAAATATCATAATTTACTTCATGAAGGTAAAAAGGATTACCAGTGTGAAATTTGTGAGAAGAGATTTACTGGCTTGTCAGATTTGAAGAAACATAACTTATTTCATGAAGCTAAACTTACACACAAGTGTAGATTTTGTGAAAAAGGGTTTAACAGGATGTCAGATTTAAAAAAACATATTTTAGTTCACACGGGTGAAAAGCCACACGAATGTGAAATTTGCGAAAAGCGCTTTACGCAATTGGGAAATTTCAAAAGGCATTATTTAATTCACCAGCGCAAAAACGAGATAACTGTCTAATTTAAGATTTCCTCATTTAATCCTTTTAGAGCCAAGCACTGCAGCGACTGCCAGACACTAAAATGACAGTGCTGATGTAAACGGTTTCGGAAGTATGGCCGTATCAGTGCCAAAGCCAATGTGAACGACCTTTTCAGGGCTAGAGGTAATGCAAACAACTGTCTCAGAACAAGAGCCAATGTGAATGGCCGTCTCAGTACCAGCATAAGTGAATGGCCGTTTAAGTACTAGAGCCAATGAGAACAGCCCTCTCGGTGCTAGAGGTAATGTTAACAACCGTCTCAGTGCTAAAGCCCATGTGAACGGCCGTCTCAGTGCCAGGGCGTATTATTTTGCCTCACATTTGTAACAGTATTGTATAGCACTAAAGCCTGTTGTGTGTCAATACTATAAAGAGGTGGGGCAAGCCTAAGTCCTGATTGGTTGGCAGGCCGCCGATCTTTGTCCTGACATGTGGAGTGTTAGGTGAGTCCATGGTCAAACAATACTCAGAGGTATTTAGATGAGTTGACCCAAGGGATCCTTCTCCATCCCTATCCAGCCTCCAGCTTCTAACCTTGCCTAGCAGCAAAGCTGAGCTTTTCTGTGGACTGATGACCATTCTCCACCTGCCAATGGCATTAAGGTAACTGTAGTGGAGGGAAGAAGTAGCGAAAGCTTTTGTTCCGGACCAATATGAAGACACTGTCAGCGTACTGGCAGGGAAGTCAGGCATTTAGGCGGCAAAAAGAAGCAGCAACAGTATTACCTTCTGGTGCTGAATAACCTCCCCTCCACTTGCACTGGGAGGAAGCTGTTGCAAAGGCCTTTTCCACATCCAGGAGCACTGCAACCCAGGGCAGCCTCCTCAGTCAGTCACAGTAGCTGTAGGTTAGTGGAGTAGCCATGTCAAAAATTAAACTGATGATCCAGGAGTTGCGATTCCTCAAATAGAGGAGTTAGGCGGTGCAGGAAAAACTGTTCAAAAATCTTTGAGATGATCGGGAGTAAGCTAATGGAGCGGTAACTGGAAGAGAAAAATGGATTCTTTCTGGGCTTCAGCCTGGATCCATTACTGTCAGTCTGCGACAAAGTAGCAATCCAAGCAATGGATTTCCTTGAGCAAACATGCTCAAAAGAAACCAAAAACTGTTTTGTCAGCAGGAAAAATCATGGCAGTCATCGTTTGGGATTCCCTAGGAATGATATTCATCCACTACCTTTAAAAGGGTAAAGCAATCACAGATTCATTTTACGCCACAATACAGGAACAATTTCTCAAGGAATTGTTAAAGAAAAGACCCCATTTGTTGAAGAATAGGATCCTTGTTCACCAGTGCACACGTCTGACGTTGCCAGAGCCAAACAGTTACCTCGTCGCCATATTCAGATTTGGCTTCAAACTACTTCTTCCTCTTTGCAAACTTCAAAAATTGGGTCAGTGGGAAGAAATTCACATGCAAACTGTATTTGGCAGACTTTCAAAAATCATGTGTTATGGAAATGTTAAAAAAATTGGGACTGTTGAGCAAGGTGTATAGAGTTAGAACAAGACTATGTGATAAATAAAGTTCATTTTTTTGGAAAAATATGTTATTTTCTTCAAAAAGACTTATCAAACTGCCCTCATAGAAGGGTTAATTTAAAAAAATGTTCCCTGCAATGTAGTACTATGACTGAGTAGTTTCATATACTCATTATATAATAAACAATTATTTAATTTATTTTCATAAATGCAATATATTATAATATTCACTATTATTTTTCCTTCCCTCAAATAAAAAAAAAAGTATTTGATTGTAAATCTGCAGGTTAGAAAATGTCTTCCACAGGGAGCAATTTCTGAATAGCCCAGCAGTTTTTTGATTCTAAGTACCTTTTTAGGTAAATAATTGATTAAAACCATTGCTGCTTCTTGCCCCTAGCTGGAGATGCGCTATTTTACTTCCAGGTTTTGTTTCTAGACACGATTGTTTGCCACAAAATATGAATGTATCCACCAGTGTGTCTAGAACATCTTCAGCCCTAGCCAAATTAAACATGACAACTTTATTGGTAAGGAAAATAGAGTTCATCCAAGTTCCAGACGACGACTACTACTCGTGCTTCATCATCATCGTCCACAGGTAAGTGCTTCCTCAATGCTGAGTGGAGCGGTAAGCAGTACACCTGACGCCCAAAGGGAAGTGGCCTCATTTGTGGTGTCTACCCCAGGGTCACTGTCACCCGGGGTGTGATCTTGTATGGCTGTGAAGCCTGGGGATCCGTGGCACCCACCAACATATGCAGGCTGTGCAGAACAAGGCATTAAGAACTATGATACCGGGCGTAGATTCCCATCTTACGTCCTCCATATCCACTCCGGACTCCCGTACATCGTGGACTTGGCGAGTGCCACACCAACCAACTGGTACGGCACTAGGTCAATACGACCACAGAGCACCCTGCAGAAGGAAGTTACCACCTGCCTAAGGATGCTCTTAGGCCTCCCCGGGAAATGGTAATGCCTCTCCCATCTTTTACTCAATATACACCCCAACCCTACACCTATTCCTGCCCCCCCTCCCCCTTCCTGCATCTAAACTTAGGTATGCAGGAAGAAACCATGCTCACAGACACAAAAGCTTGTGTATCTATGAATCCCTTCTATACTGCACAGATAAAGCCACAATAAGCAGCTAGGTGCTGTGCACATAAACATACTGTACAGGAGAACCTGTACAACCTGCCCTCAAATGCTGGAAATGCCAGAATGCACCGGAGGTTTCTGTAGATGCACTCTCTTCTTTACGCAAATCAGGAGGTCATGTTAAATGCTCTACTGCCACGCTTAATGAAGATGCGGAGGAAGACAATTTCTCCGATTTGATTTCTCAGTTATCTGAAGTTGCTTCTGGACTCGTGGATCTCATTGGTACCAATGTAAATACCAAAATGGACATAAAAGTCAAAATTAGGAGAGTCAAGGTCATTGCTTATCTGTTGAAAGCGCATTCTACAGCAGGGAGTGGGACACCAGCTAGGTCTAAGATGAAGTGTACTCCCATTCAGTTGCAGTCCATTGGTGTGCAAACTGCTCTTGAATTCAATAGATGGTAGATTTCAGGCTTGTAGGCTCTGGTCCAGTCGATGAATGTTCTGACATTTTGCCCAAGGCTGTGTTGGGCATCTTCAGAGAATGACTCATAGCTGGTTGACAATCACAGAACACCTAGCATAAAGAAGGGAAACTATGTGTTAAAACTGTGTCAACAAAAAGGCACTCCAGTCGGCTGAGTTAGAACTAAAGTATGAGAAATCGCACTCCCAAATCCTCATGCCACAGGTAGCTCTTACAGCTGTATTTTTCATACCTGCTCACCTGTCAGTCTCAGCTGATCATATGCCCTAATGCCATATTACTACACTGGCGTCTTCTGTCCTCTATGTGATCTGCAAGAGGAAATGGACCAAGACCACCTTCAAATATGCCCAGCCACTTCTAGTGCCCCATCCATCAGTGAAAAATATTGGAGAGCAAGAGGATTAATGACTTCATTGTCAGAAATCCAGCATTAGCTAACAACAACAGTTTAACACGTGAGCTTCCTTAGCTGTGATTAGTTTTTAAGATTGCTGCATATTAAAGCTCACGCAAATTAACCTTTATTTACTTTAATAAATGCGGCACTCTTAAAAACTGCAATCACAGCTATGGAAGCTCACGTATTAAACTTTGGCGTCATCGGAAGCAATATGGCATATAGTGCTTCACTCTTGCTAGTCATTCATCATCCTGATGATGGGAGAGATGTACACTCCCGAAACGTCGATGTCTCTTCATTACTACACCTGGCTCGAAGCCCGAGAGCATCTTGAATAAGTTTCTCTGGTTTTCTACTTTAAGAAATTCTTGTTCATATGTCTCAGAAATTAAGCAATGAAATATACTGAAGATGCATGCAGTTCGTTATATCATAGGCGAACTATGATGGCCACTTCAGCCCTTCCCTATCGATTACCCTTAAATAAGTACTAACTTCAGAATTCTGAACATCAAAATCCATTCTGCATTCAGAGCATAATTAGGGTCATTTTATTCTGCTCACTTATGTAGACGTTCATACATCCATAAATTATGTTTTCAAATGTATCAAAACATTTTCCTCTGTTTCCTCTTCCATGTGACTTTCTATTGAGGTGTAATGGGTTATATAATTTAATATTAAATTTGCCACCTTTTGAGGAATGCAGCTTCACAAGACTCAAACTTCAACTTCCTTTCTGACTCCAAAATTTGCATTACTGAAACATAATTTCCTCTGCTCATTTGCCTGTATTGACCAAAACAAGCTTCAAGGTGATCTGCCTGAAATTTTCCTAGAAGCACATATTCGAATTTCATTTCTTCCAATAATAATTTTGTGAGTTTGACCAGTGTGTTAGTGGTATGAAGAAGTGCTGTATGAGCTTCAGATGATAACTTCCCATGTCGTTTATCCCCATTCTCATAAATGCTGATCTTGTGCCACTCCTCTAACCACCTTGTGAAATTTTTTAGAAAATCTATTGATGGGCATTCTAGATCAGAAAGTTTATCTCTTAAATGCTTTCCTTTGAGTGGATGTTTCACATTTACACCGGAACAAAATTGTTTCCAAAAATGTAACTGTCCCTTTTGCATCCAGAGTTTTAATTAGTTTAAGTGCTGCAATGTTCTTTTTATCAAAAAGTTTCAGTGCATATGCCACGTTTTGTCTTTCAATTGATGATGGGTATAAAACCTTAGCAGAAAGTGAAGAAAAGGCGGTGTCGCGTCAAACGACGCCAAACAAATGTTCACTCGCGTGTGTGTAACAGAAGTGAAAAGACAATCATATTTAGGTAGTGTGAACATGGAACTTTCACCAAACTTTCATCAAGCATAAGTT
Source organism: Tenodera sinensis (assembly GCA_030765045.1). Classification (NCBI taxonomy): domain Eukaryota; kingdom Metazoa; phylum Arthropoda; class Insecta; order Mantodea; family Mantidae; genus Tenodera; species Tenodera sinensis. Next base: position 78,368,238 of record CM060974.1, on the reverse strand, counting down.
CTATTAAATGAAAAAGTGTAAAGGTTTTTAAGCATTTAGCATGGTGCCGAGAGAAATTGTTTAATATAAAGTATCGATGAAGTGTTAATAAATTAAAACATTGTGGTAAAGAAACATTGTGTGATATTTCATTCCATCCGTTACCAAGCCCTGAGATCAAAAAGATCTCATTAGCTCAAAGACACAGCGACGATAATAATTGCAAAAACAGCACCAACTATTTGCATCAAAACCCTTTCCCTAGTTCTTTTGTTTAGGTCCTAAAGTAGGTCAAGGCCATCTCCATAGTCCAGTCACCATTTAAAAATGTTTTTACTTCATATTTTTGTATTCTCTTTCTTTTCATTTTTGGGAAACATAACTTCTGATTAGAAAATTGAATATCTGCTATGTCTGCCGAGCAGAATCATTCCCATTACATTACGTGTGCATCCAGATAGAGCTTGTAGTTTCTTACTTCACGTTACGTCCTGTCCTGTCCTGGCATTACAATGAACAGTCTAATATGCTGTGCCTGGGAATGGGAATGACAAATTTAAAACTTCACCAAGACTTCTTTACTGTTCCCAGCTTAGTGTTAATTGTCTATGCTCACATTTTAACTTTGTAATTCTCGTTCTGGTTACCATTCTCAGTTGCTGTGAACCAGCGTTAATCCTATATTCTTTAGTTAATTACATTGTTTTCATAATGGTTTAATATAAAAATGGAACAAATCACATTATTGAATTGCTTTTAATTAGGCACTACTGAATAAATAAAATGGTATAAAAGTGAAAAAATAATCAATAAAATGCATTAAAATATTTCAGTTATCTATTGTTTTTCTCTGCTGCCATCTGCTCTAGTTTCTTCATTACAAGATTCAGATCTCCGTGTTTGGATAACTTTAGAAAATCTGTTTTCCTGATCGTATGAACACTCAACCAACCAGGCACTGTCTTCATCAACACCTCAATATGCTCTCGGAGCTCCACTGCAACAAAAACACACATAAAGCATTAATACAGGAAAACCTTAACTTGGTAATGTTATTTTATGCCAACCACCTTACTGCTAGTGTCTTTAAACACAGAAGGCATATGTGGGCAAACAGATTTGCCATTCATGATGATAAACTATGTATGTCCTGTAACAAAATTATGTTACATACATAGTATGTATTGTTTGCAATACATATTATTTAATGTGAACATTAAATTTAAAAAGGCAAAATTTACAAATCTGATTTGGATAAATGAGGTTTCATTTTACATCAACTTTCTATGACAAATGTACCCCACACATACTTGCCTGGTTTTTGTAACTTTACAGCAGTGAATGCCTTTTTTGGTCTGATTAAAAGTGTCGCAGATTTTCGTTATGGACATGCAGGATAGGGTCTTTACACATAAAAATCTGATGTATTGCGCTCACATTGCGCAGGAAAAGAGAAGATTGCTCAGCTATATTTCACAATTTTTATGTGATTTACGTGCTTCCTGTGCACTAATTTTGGTGACCAAGACACTGTAAGTGTTACATTTATATAGTACCATCAGCCACACTTAGGATTTTTAGAATTATTGCATATATTCTTGTCAGAATATACATATCTCATTCTGGCTGAAACTGCTTGGTTACCTTTTGTTTATATAAAGAGGTTAGCTCAGTAAAATGACAGTTTTGCAGTTTTAGTTTAATGTTGTGTGTGGTACATGGCTAATGCTGTTGAAACTGTTAAGAGACAAACCCAAATACAATGTCCACATTGTGGCCAGCTTTATAAAGGGCTTAAAATCCACATCAGTAAAGCCCATCCAGAGGAATACAGGGAGTCCCTGTTAAATAGCAAAAATCACTCTGATACATTAGCTGATGCTGTAAATGCCACTAAAACTTCAGAAAGCAGAGCACATGCAGATGATTCACAAATTAAATCACATAATAACAATGCAAAAACTTATGAAAATGAACTTCATAATTGGCTAAACATATTTAAACAAGATATGTCTAATGAGGAGTTTCAGAGTAACGTTTATGGTTTCCTACAATTTTTGCACTGTGCTATTGATCTCCTGCCTGGACCACAGAGTCCTGCATCTAAATACTACAAAGCCCGTAGAGATGGCAAGTTAAAAAATAACAATCGCCAATACAAAAACTCTAGTAATCCACAAAGGTCTTCCAAACGGGACAGGGAAAGGAGAAAGGCAAAATACACATATGAACGTATGCAGTATGAGTACTTTTATCAAAGAAGGAAAGCTGTGAGAAAAATTCTACAACAAAATCAGCCCTACAAATTACCAATGGCAAAAGACGACATTGAGGGTTTCTATAAGCAAGTATTTGAAACCCCTAACAACTATGTAAGGGACAGTTATGATTCTTTTACGTGCGATGATGTAAACAGTCCAATAGAATTTTCTCAAGAACTTGTTTTCTCAATTATAAAATCTATAGCTATAGATACAAGCCCTGGTCCAGACAGAGTGTTACTAAAGGCAATTAGGCACCCTGCTGCTGCTGACGTAATTACTCACATTGCTAACAGAATGCTGAAGACGGGTATAGCTCCTGACGCTCTCCAGACAGCAAGAACTGTATTAATACACAAAGGTGGGCACCTGGACAACTTAAAGAACTGGAGACCGATTACTATATGTTCTGTAGTGAGGAGGGTAATTGCAAAATGCTTGGATAAAATAGTGCAAGAATACATTAACCTAAATCAATACCAACGAGGGTTCGTCATGATGCCTGGCACTTTCATTAACCTCAATATTATTGATGGAATCCTGCGAACAGCTAAAAGTAAGAAAACATCAGCATCTATTATGTTTCTTGATGTTAGCAAAGCTTTTGATAGTATTGGACATGCTCACTTCATTGCTACCATTGAAAAGTCTGCTTTGCCTGAACAAATCAAGAAACTTCTAATTAACATGCTGACAGGAAATTCTACTCAAACACATACAGACGGTGGAAATACAGATAAAATCCACTTTAAGCGAGGAGTGATGCAGGGAGATCCCATATCACCACTGCTCTTCAACTGGGGCATTAACCACATCCTGAACGAGTTGACGGTTAGAAACGTTTCAGGAAAATATGGCTTTCAGCTAACTCCTGACACCGAACCACTTACAGCCCTATGCTTTGCTGACGATCTTGTGATCATAGGAAAAGACGAGCAAGCAGCATCTGCCCTTGTGACTAGTGCTATCCACCACCTTCAAGAAACTGGACTGAACGTCAACACAGTGAAATCCAATGCTATTATAATTAAAAACGGAAAGCTTCTACAGCAGGAACCGATTACCACTGCTGGATCAATTATGAGCATTGGGGCAGACGAAGAGATTAAATACCTTGGTGCAACATTTAGGGACACAATAGTATTTAATGAAACACAGGTTCTAGAAAAATTAAAATTAAATCTTGAAAAGCTTACTTCAACTCACTTGCTCCAGCCTAGTCAAAAGCTTACAGTTATAAATCAGTTTATTGGGCCCACTTTGATCTATCCTTTCCAATCGGTTCCAATAGAGAAAATTCCAAAGGTATGGCTCCAGAAAGCAGATAAGATGATCAAAAGTGCTGTGAAGGAAATCCTACAACTACCAAATGACACCCCAAACAGTATGCTGTACACCAGCACAAAGTTTAAGGGATTATCAATAATACGTGCAACTTGGGAAGCTTATCTTCAACAATTAAATATTAACACCAAACTTGAAGATCTAGACGATGAACATGTAAATGATGTTCGTAATTTTGCAGCCATAAGAACTCGATGCCTCACAGGGTTGCATATACCAGAGGAGTCCTCCACAAACTCCGTTAAACAACTTAGGGAGAAACTAAGACGCCAGGAGTTTGAAGCCTGGTGTGCATACCCACAGAAAGGAAGAGGAGTGGCACTCTTTGGCGAAGTTCCTGCTGCCAACACTTGGATTCTGAAATGGGATGGATTATCCAGCTCAGAATGGGCGACATGTTGAAGATGACAGCTATGGTGGTTCCAGTACGTTCACTGCCGGGACGCTCCACGGGTACAAGCCACTGCAGTGAGATAGAAACTTTACCGCATGTACTCGGGAATTGTCCTCAGGGAGAGTTGCTGCGAATAAAGCGTCACAACACCATAAGAACTCTGCTTGCCAATGCTTTGCGAAGCACAGGATTAGAAGTCCACGAAGAAGTACACTGTGTGGCTGACTGTGGCAGTAACCGTCGAACTGATGTCATTGCTATCGACAGGAAGAAAGGGACAGCTGAAATCTTAGATCCCACAGTGAGGTTTGAGACATCCTTAGACCAGCCAGCAGAAGTGGATAGTGAAAAGAAGAAAATATATGAGCCCACAATTCCATTCTTCAGTGCCTCATATAATATCAGCAATATCGTGGTCACAGGCCTATTCTTCGGAGCAAGGGGCACAATACCAAAATCATTTGTGCAATGGAGACAACGATATAAGCTCCCTAAACAGCTACAGGACGACATTGTCCTAACCACAATAAAATACTCTGTGGCAATATGCCGAAATCATTTGTATGGAAACCATAACATTTCAATTTGAAAGTACTAAAATATAAAATAATCATTTAACTGTGCCATATACTAACAAAAACTTTGTTTTTTTGTTGTTGTTTTTTTTTTATTAACCTTTTTATGTATTAATTTCAAACACATGAAAGCTATTCTGTGTCACATGGCAAACCTTTGTATAAGGTCAGATTTAATAATAATTAAATTAATCTTGTACTAACCATTCTTACAAACTCTTATTCCTATATCTTCTTCGTGTTAACAAGATAAACATTTGTACAAATTATCTTATTGTATAATTGTAGGTACAAGGGGAATATGGGAATACAATAGGCTTTGAGCGATAGTCAAATCTTTTAAAGCTTTGATATTCTGTTCTCTTTTGTACACTTAACATATAAAAAATGAACGATGATCCATTTCATAAAAGTTTTAAGTTTTCCAAAACTCACACACATAACAAGGAATATCTCCGAAATGTTCACCCAAGAAGAAAATTTATTTAGACATAAATTGTGTATTTTAGCAAGATCTACATTTTTTGTATAGTAAGATTTGGCCTATCTCTTACGGTTTACCAGTTATAGAAAAGTCATCCAGAGTAAACAGGACTACATAGGCTAAAGCCAGAAAATTCAAAATATACATTTTGTATGTCATAAAAATATCTCAAACACATCACATTTTAATCGTAATCATTAGAGCCTTGTACAAATTATTTGTACAAATTATTTGTACAAATTATCTTATTGTATAATTGTAGGTACAAGGGGAATATGGGAATACAATAGGCTTTGAGCGATAGTCAAATCTTTTAAAGCTTTGATATTCTGTTCTCTTTTGTACACTTAACATATAAAAAATGAACGATGATCCATTTCATAAAAGTTTTAAGTTTTCCAAAACTCACACACATAACAAGGAATATCTCCGAAATGTTCACCCAAGAAGAAAATTTATTTAGACATAAATTGTGTATTTTAGCAAGATCTACATTTTTTGTATAGTAAGATTTGGCCTATCTCTTACGGTTTACCAGTTATAGAAAAGTCATCCAGAGTAAACAGGACTACATAGGCTAAAGCCAGAAAATTCAAAATATACATTTTGTATGTCATAAAAATATCTCAAACACATCACATTTTAATCGTAATCATTAGAGCCATTTTCAAGAAATTTTCCATGTAAAGGGTAGTTTAAGGTGGAGAAATTCTTTTAAAAATCTTCATGTCGCATAGTTAAGGATGTTAAACTTAAGTACCAACTTTGGTTTTTAACCAACTTTTTGTTTTTGAGTTATGTTGTCCACAGACTGACAGACACAGACACATACACACACTTTTTTCTAAAAATGCTTTTCTTTTATTCAGGGGGCCTCAAAACATTTTGGTGAAATCTTGACATCAAATTTTTGGGTGGAATACAATACTTCCTGTACTTACTATACGCAGTAGAGAAAGTAAATATGGAATTTTTGTCATTTGGCCGATTATATTTTTCCAATCTTCCTATTGTCGTGAATTGTCAAATACGATAATGGATTGGAAAGTACTAACGCACAATAAGCTTTTTAAGAAAGGTTTAATGGGTAAAAGAACAAACAAATGCACGATGAACTGACATCTTTCAGTCATCTTTCTCAACAATTCTCCCATCGTAATACCATTTCCATTTCCGTTCCGATGTTAATGTTTCTCGCATTGTTATCATCAATATTGTAATAACATGTCTACTAGTTCATCCGAATCAAAGGAAAAAGTCAGCTGTTTTAAAAGCCAAAGCAGCGAATTTATATTGAAGCTTCGTGAGTAGGAGCAGGACAATGGTGGTTCCCTTATAGCTTTTACCAAGTTCTGGGTACTGCCAGAAAACCAAGGCAACGAGACACTCCTAGAACTGATGGCTGGGCACTCCATTGTTCTGCACAACGGGAGCTTTATTAATCCTCACAACCCGGACATGCACACCCAGAACATGTGGATCAGTTCCAAGAGCAGGCTTTGGGGGCAGTTTGGCACCACCCGGGAGTTATTGGCTTATCTGCATGACTTTATGTACAGGTGTGGCTGTACAAGTCAAAGAGTGTTCCTATGTTTCCTTGTGACACTCTCTGCCATCTAAATGGTTCCTTTCCTCCAGAACCACATCCAAATCATTCTTTTCATACATAGCCACATTCACGAGTTTCTCTTTATTCCTAATTAATCTATTATTTTTCATCCCCTCTTAGGTTTCTTCAGCCATTGTGCAAAAACAGCCTTTTTTAAGGCTAACAATTGTATAATAAAGAGTAGACGGATATGCCTAGTTATGATTAAAATTATTATTACTTATTATTTACTTTCATTACAACTTTTACTGTCAGTGTATGTTAACATTAGCATTGCTATAGTGAGATATTTGAGAGGTAGAATCGGAACTGAAAAATTCAATGTCACAGTTGGGATTTGAACCACAGACATATCGCTAAATCAAACCCCGGCTGTGACAATTTAATTTTTCAGTTCCGATTCTACCTTTCAAACATCACCCACAAACGGCTTGTGCATTTAAAAACACCAGCAGTAAGTTGGGTGGCATAAATCAGATAATAAAGTGCCATGTATTTGCCAAGTGACAGAGCTATTAAATGGAAATGTACGCACCTGGTGAGAGTTGCTCCCTGTAGCTATTGCCCAGCTTCTCTAGGGCTACGTCCAAACAAAGAACATTCTTCTTCTCAGTTACAAACAGATTCCTCAATATTCGTGCTATCTCTGGTAACCTTATGTAACACATAGCTTCATTATCTGCAGCTGATGTACGTGTCATGGCCTCCATTGCCTTCGCTGCTTGTCTTGCTCTAACCTGAACAAAGCAACATTAACATTCATGGTACAAAGTTACAAGTTAAGCATTTGTGTGGTGTTAAGTTGTACCATACTACAGTCTATCATCCTCAGTGCAATGGAAAAATAGGAAGACTTTACCAAACTCTCAAAACAGCTCTAAAAGCACGTAACTCCACAAAATGGATAGAATCTTTGCCCATAGTTCTCTTAGGATTACGAGCAGCTATAAATCCTGAAACAAATGCATCTGTTTCCCAGATGGTTTATGGTAAAACTATTAAATTACCAGAAGAAATATTCAGTGAACCTTAAAAAGTTCAAGATCCAGAACGCTTTGTTTCTGATCTTTAGAATTATCTGTGACAATTCAAACCTGTACCAGTACACCACAAGACTGCAAGAAGCATCTTCCTACAAAGACACCTGAAGAAATGTTCTCATGTTTTCATATGTATCGACAGGGGATGAAAGCATTAGAACCGCCCTATGAAGTTCCTTTTCCTGTAATTGCTCAAAATAATATTTCTCTGTTAAAATCACAGTAAAAGGAAGTAAACCTCTCAATCGATCGGTTGAAGTCAGCACTCTTGTTAGCCAATGAGTGCCAGAATTCTTTTGAACCAGATGGAAATTATCTTTCTCATACAAGTACGCCGTCCCAGATGACTATGTCAAGTGAGAATGAGAATCAGAGAGACAAGACATCAATACAAACAAGTGCTACAACTGTTCATTTTCCTGCCACATTTGTCAAAAGATTAAAATGCATTGTGAATTATTCAGTGGAAAGGGAGTAATGTAGGAACAATAATATGTTAATTATTCTTTGTATTTATGTGTTAATTTCTCTCTGAGTAACTAGGAGAGACGTTTTTGTTTATTGGATTTGAGGAAAACAAAGACAAGTTAAGAAAGACAATACAAATGTTGCACAAAAAATTCAGTGACAAGTCCCATACATAGTTATCAATTGTGACTTTTTTGATTTTTCAGTGTTCCTTTGGGTTGTTTCTAAACCATCCTGTGTATTGAGGTAAACAAAACAAAAAATAAATTATTCAAATCAGTCAAGTCATTTTCGAGTTTTTGTGAGACTAACATACGACAACTGATTTATATATATATATATATAGATCAGGTACAACAAATTATTGTACACCATTTCTGAATACCCTTGTACTAAATGATGGTGCTCTCTGAAATTTACTCCAGAAGTACCTGAGAGGAGTAACATACCTTGGAGGGAAGTTGCTGCGTGTTTACTACAGAAGTAAAGGTTAGTGCATGCCACCCAAGTTTTAGCTAACATAGTCTTTCATAAGTGACTGGACATTCGAAAAATTAACAGATTTTAATAAAATTAAATAAGGAAATAATGGCGCTATTAACAGTGAAGCAACAAAATCTAAATAAAATAAGAACAATAATTTGTTATTTTATTTAGATTTTAATTATTTTGGAATATGTTGCATACATGCATCCATGCCCACCTCCACCCCCATACACACTTGACAGATAGGCACACATACCTACTTGAGAGGTAGAACTGAACTTGAAAATTCAATGCCACAGACCCTCCGCTACTATGCAGGTGCTAGCTGTGGCATTGAATTTTTAAGTTCCAGTTCTACCTCTCAAACATTGCCCACACATGGCAAGTGTGTTTAAAAACACCAACAGTAAGTTTGTGGGCATAAATAAATAATAATTACACACACCTACTTGTTGAAAACTGCAAGTTATTTGGTACTTGAGTTGTTTTCTGCCCTTATAGTAGCCTGGTATTCCAGACATGGGTATACATATTTATTAATAAAAGCATTTCCTGTGCTGTACAGTTGATTTTGTTCCTAATGTGCCAACCAAAGCCCAGTAGACCGCGTTCGTTTTTGTGCAATGAGAATCACTTTTTTTTTTAAATTATTATTCATCCTTTTAGAACACATACATGTTGTTAGATGTATCAGGTTACATAGACATATATTCACATGTTTCAGGCTTCGTCAGAATTCACTTTACAAATAGTTTCTAACTTTCTTCCTTTCATAAAGTTTGAAAACAGTGTTGTAATTAATTTAATTTAAAAGGTGAGTTAATTAATAACACTGAACAACACTTACAACATATTTTTCCGGGACACGTTTCGAAGGTTAACTTTCCATTATCAACCTGAGTTATTGTCCAGTTGATAATGGAGGAAAGTTAACCTTCAAAATGCGTCCCGGAAAAATATGTTGTAAGTGTTGTTCAGTGTTATTAATTAACTCACCTTTTAAATTACATTAAAAGTTTCTAACTTACTCACTCTTGATTATTTATACAAACAGTAATTCTTAATTAAGTGAGAGGTAGAACTGGAACTCAAAACTTCAATGCCAGTTCTACCTCTCAAGCATTGCCCACACATGGCTTGTGTGTTTAAAAACATCAACAGTAAGTTTGTTGGCATAAATAAATCTTCATTAAGTATTTACATTTCCAATGAGTATATATTTATTATTTACAATAAAGGCTTTGTTATTTTACTGTTTTTTTAAAGACATTGAGACAGCCATATCATATAATATGTTGTTGTTAGCTAATGCCGGATTTCTGACAATGAAGTCATTAATCCTCTTGCTCTCCAATATTATATCGAAGAGAGCAATAGCAGTAATAGTAACCGCTTTTTAGAGAGCACCATATTTTTATGTTTTGGTGGTCACATCGCTCTCTCACAACCCCCAGAATGTCTGGAGGACCACACCTGTCGTTGGTTTACAGGTCTCACCGACCTGACCGGGAGAATTATCAAAATAAATTCACCGACCATATCCTCTGATTACCAATCAGAGGACGTATTACATGCCATGACAGGTCAGCATGTTAGGGGTTAAAATTTTATAGAGAAATGGAGAGGTTGGAAAAATAAATATAAATATAATATAATAATATAATATAAATATCATATAATATAAATGCTGTCCTAGGTCAAGTCATCATACATTGCATTAATTCTTTTGCTATGTATAAATATTGAGCTTGAAACAGTATATATGGTTTGTCCCCAAAATGTATTAAATACATTATTAATTTGACTTAATTTCTGTTTGCAATTAACTTTGTGTTACATCATTCTTTAATTATAGAAAATATTGTCGGTTATCAATGTTATAATGGTTAACTATAATATTTTGATTTTATGTATCAAATTTTAAGGGTCATTTTAAATACTTAATGCCAAAAATGTTAAGAGGGTGGACTTAAATCACTTTCTTAGCATTTTCGGGATTAGGGAAATATATGGAAAATGGTGTCATAATGGGATGCTATTAACTGTGCATGTACGCAGTTGGATACATGTGCATAACTAAAATAATACGGCAAGATCAGTCTCTCTTTGCCAATAGAATCGGTTGAATATGGACACATTTTAATATGTGTGTGTTATAAGATAGTAAAAGTAAAGTGATTAAGTGAAATATTGATTAACCATAATACGTCAATCAACGTGAAGTGCGCAATTAAATAAAAGGACATAAGATTGGCGAAGCACAAAGTGATGGAAAGCGCATTTAGTGAAATACGCTAAATAATTCAGACATTAGATTGCAACGATGTTAAGAAAGTCGACCCACTAAATAAAGGACTTCTATTGTGATACAGTCTAAATACTGTGAAAAAGGTGTAAATAAAATAACTCATAAAAACTTAAACCCAAGTGCACAATTATTTCACCCTGTAGGTACCATAACCTGAGATTGCAAAGAACCGAAAGCTCTACAGCCAAGCATATTTAAACCGCACCAAGTTGTATACAATAAATTTGTATTATAAAGTGGGCATGCATGTCGTTAAAAGTACTGAAAAAACTATAAAAGCAGAAAATGTCGGAATATGTAGGTAATGAGTAACATTCCAACAGACAATCATTTAAATCAAACTTAGAATGGAAAAGTGATTGGTCGAGGTGAGAATGGACGCACAGTGACACTCTGGCTTGGCGTCACTTCATCCTGATACACGGAGCAGGCCACACGTGTGTCGAGTGCTGTTCTAAATGTATCACTTGCAGGCAAATACATCTAAAAATAACATTGTCATTACGGATCTTTGAATCAGCTAGCAACTGTGAAGTGAATCTAAATTGTAATGAAAACTGAGTTGATTGAAACACTTAATATCACTTACATATAAATTAATTTTGACCCATTTCAAGAGCTTAACTTGCTGCCACCATCAGAATTAACCGACTATTTCTTGTGGATGATGTTTGATGTGTGGTTGGTTGGACTGACATCTAGCAGTGAACTGATGAACTTCCATAAAGGGTTTGGTGGCAGCAAATCAAAGTTCAATACGCGGAGCTTGTTTTTTATGATATGAATTTTCTCCCAGGTATCCAACTATGTAGTATGTTTTGTAGCTTTTAAAAGTGTTATGTTGGGCGTAATGTTGTGGTTGGATGTGCAACTGCAGATTTATCCATCTGTTTTTATTTGATGCATCTCATGTGCTCTTTTAGACTGGTTTCTAAATTCCTCTTGGTTTTTCCTATGTAAATCTGGTCACAATCTGGGCAACTGATTTGATAGATTCCTGCTTTTTTGTTCTGTGGTATCTGGTCCTTTGACGTGTTGCACAGTAATTTCTCTATGCTGAAATTATTTTGTGGGGCCAAGTCAATGTAATTTTTGAAAATCAGTTACCATCCATATATGTTTTGAGGCTCCCTGAATCCCCCCCCCCCCCCCCCAAAAAAAAGCATTTTTAGAAAAAGACCTGTGCGTGCGTGTGTGTGTGTGTGTGTGTGTGTGTGTCTGTGTGTCAGTCTGTGGACAGCATAACTCAGAAACGAAAAGTCAGTTAAAAACCAAAGTTGGTATTTAAGTTTAATGTGTTTTAAGGATGCAACACAAAGATTTTGAAGAAAATTCCTCCACTCTAAACTACCCTTTACGTGGAAAACTTGAAAATTTTGATTTTCTCAAAACTGGCTCTAATGATTGTGATTAAAATGCCATATTTAATTTAAAAGGTGAGTTAATTAATAACACTGAACAACACTTACACATATTTTTCCGGGACACGTTTCGAAGGTTAACTTTCCTCCATTATCAACCGGACAATAATGGATAATGGAGGAAAGTTAACCTTTGAAACGCGTCCCGGAAAAATATGTTGTAACTGTTGTTCAGTGTTATTAATTAACTCACCTTTTAAATTAAATTAATTACAACACTGTTTTCAAACTTCTATGAAAGGAAGATAAAAAAAAAAAAAATGCCATATGTTTGAGATATTTTTATGGCAAACGAAATGTATATTTTGAACTTCTTGGCTATAGCCGCTGTAGTGCTGTTTACTCTGGATGACATTTGCATAACTGGTAAACCGTAAGAGATAGACCAAATCTTACTATACAAAAATATAGACCTTGCTAAAACACACAATTTAGTCTACATAACTTTTTTTTGTAGAGTGAACCATTTTGGAGATATTCCTTGTTATTTGCAGAGTTTTGGAAAACAAACTTTCATCAAATGAAAGATTGTGATTCATTTTTTATATGTTAGCCGTAAAACAGAATGGACTTTCAAAGCTTTAAAAGATTTGACTATTGCTCAAAGTCTACTGTATTCCCATATTCCCCTTGTACCTACAAGGAAATAAGCAGTAATGTAATTTCTGCAAATGTTTATCTCAACTAACACAACAAAGGTATAGGAATAAGATATAATTTAAAAGGTGAGTCAATTAATAACACTGAACAACACTTACAACATATTTTTCCGGAACGCGTTTCGAAGGTTAACTTTCCTCCATTATCAACCGGACACGGAGGAATGGAGGAAACGCGTTCCAGAAAAATATGTTGTAAGTGTTGTTCAGTGTTATTAATTGACTCACCTTTTAAATTATATTAATTAATTAATTACAGTTTTCAAACTTCTATGAAAGGAAGATAGGAATAAGAGTTTGTAAGAAAGGTTAGTACAAGAGTAGAGAAAGTCATGTGAGTGCAACACATCACATTCATAAAGGACAGAGCGTATGCAAGTAAATGAGGCTGCATTGTTCAGGGTGGGAGGCTCGTTGAAAATTGTGAACACTGATTACAATTGTTACCTATGTTACTTTGTTGTTGTTGTTTGGGGGTTTTTTGGACGCACTATCACACTCCTGGCAGGAGTGATCGATGTCTGCGTCGAATCGAAATATGTAGGAGAACTGAGAAAAACGTTGCATCACTAAAGGAGGATCGGAGCACAGATCATAGTTTCATTTTGCAGTTAACGAGATGGCGAAGTACTAGCCGTGGCAAATCGGTATCCGCACTATATACCAGGGAGGAAATATTCCATGGGCCATTTCCATAACGCTTGGCTAGTCTGCTGATAAATTGCGTAACTGGGAGTGCGTGAGAGGGGCAATTAAGAAAGATGTGGTTGATATCACCGTAGGCACCACAATCACAATTTGGAGAGGCTCTTTGGCGGATTTTAAATAGGTAGGCCGGTGTAACGGCGACTCCTAATCGGAGTTTTGAGATCAATGAGATTGCAGCTCTACTGAGAGTGTATTTCTTAAACCATGGGTAGCACTCCGTTAGGGGAGGTGCGTCGCTATGTTACTTTAAACTTAAATTTATGCAAATGCATTCTGTATGGTGAGGAAATGTTTTTATTAATAAATATGTACAACATATCCAAAAATAATTAAAACTGGTTAATTTTTTGAATGTCCAGTTACTTATGAAAGGACCGGTATACTGGGTAGTATAGCCATTGTCTTATTTAACAATGCTGAAAGGAAATATACAACTAACCTTTTCCAAAAGGGCCTTTGGAATTCCTCTGAATAATGAAGGTGCAGATGACGAGCCACTTTCCGTTGTCTGAGGTTCTTCTGACTGTGCTTTTAGTTTTGAGGATTTCTCTTCACTCAGTGCTTCCATTGCATTACATAGCCTCGAGTTGTAACTCAACATATTCCTGGCTTTTTCTGAAAGTAAACATATATATATATCAACAAAACAATTGTAGTAAAATGCACATCATGTTCTATCATTCTGTCATGTGGAATTGGAACTGAAAAGTTATACAAAAAGAACAATTACCATCTAAAGTTTATCATATCCCAAGACATAAAGTACTTATGATGTAAGTCACCATTGTGAGATTCCCTTGTGGTCTGCCAGGAAAATACAAATAGGTTGGGGAAGTTAATGTCATACTGGCAAGTTGGCCATGGTAGCTTAGTGGTTAGAGCAGCCACAGGTGAAGTGGAAGATCTGTGGTTCAAATCCTGGCTGTGGTACTGAATTTTTCAGTTCCAATTCCACCTCTCAAACATTGCCCACACACGGCTTGTGTGTGTAAGTTTGTTAGCACAAATCAGGAGTCGGAAAATTGGTCATCGTGATTACAGGAATGATAATGCAGTTCCACCGCAGTGGCGGAGTAACAACTTCTCTAACTGCACGTTTGATCTTACATACCTACACACAAACTGAAAATTAATTTTTCATCTTAATTTACAAAATTTATTACAGCTTCACGGGTGATCAGCCGTGTGAGGTTTAAAAACACTGAGCTTTCGGCCATTGTAGACTCTATGGCCTTCCGCTCCCCATATATAAACAATGTTAGGTGGGAGGGGGTTGCGTTGCCCTGGCCAATGAACGGGTGACGATTTGTGATTGTGCCTGCTGTTTCGGGCTATGTTTGTCACCGGCCACAGTGTTTTCTTGAGGGTCAGTACTTGGACCAGAATCACTGTATTCAGTGAATAGAGCTATAGAGATCTACAAACATGACAACAATTTCAATAGAAAGGAAGAAACCAAACGCCTAAATAAAGCCTGGCATCCAGCATTACAAAAAACACGCAGGAAACCTGACCGTCAACAAATCCAGGACCACACACCGCCAACAGCCTCAACATCAAGCATAGACTATAGAAGCAGCAACCCAGTCCCCGCAGCAGCCGTACCAATAAGCCAAAACCGTAGCAACCAGGAACTAGCTCCGCCCACCTGCGCCAAACGTATAAAGCCCGTGAAGCCAAAAGGCTCCGTGTCAGTCATCGCCGAGACTAAGAGAGTGTTAAGGCAACGCCACTGAGGATGTTCGACGCAGCTTCGGACGAAACGTCTGGAAGGAGTTTCCTGACCAGACCACGGCCCACAAGCCCGAATAATCAGTTTCTATATGACACCGGCCGTGAAAGCTTACGCATTATGATTCCATAGTTGTTTCAGGTTATGTCATTCATAAATTAATTAGTTTGATCAGAACATGAAGGGATCCTCTAATTGTGGTGCTCAGTGTTACATTTGTGAGATCTTTTGGGTTGAGTTGAGAATGTATGTGTAAGTAAGAGTTCTCTGCCTTCTAGTTGCCAAAATTTGTCATTGACAGGGTCATTCACTGCTAGTGGACTGTTATTAGTAAGGCAGGAACTTTGGACACCAAAACATTGGAACGAGGCGGGTACAGGTTGCCTGACTCTGAACTATACAACCTCGCGATCCACTGCCGTCCTGATGTACAGTCACGTTCCGAGGTGTTCAGTTGTCATCTAGTTGCATTCAGCGAAGGTGTGTTACAATGCCGCCAACAAAGAATGCAACGTTACATGTGATTGATCTCCGGTAGCATTTTTATTTTATTTATTTATTTCAACCATAAAACATATACATGTTGTGGTTGTGTCACTAAAAAAACTACTTACAAAATATAGTACTTACATACATAATATTCACAGGCACAATCTATCTACAAACCCTAATCTAAAACTCACGCTTACATCCTTAGATCTGCATTTACCTCAACAATGCAAAAACTCATCAGTTGAATAATAACACTTTTCCATCAAAAATTGCTTGAGATGTTTTTTGAAACGGTGAATGGAATTTATATTTTTTACTTCAATGGGTAATTTGTTGTAATATTTAATGCCTCTGTAGTAAAAACTATTTTCGAACAATTTTTTGTTATGTGGGGTTAGATGTAATTTAGTTTTTTCTCTTGTGTTATGACAGTGAATTTCAGAATTGGTGGTAAAATCTTTGATGTGTGTTTGCACTAGTACAACTGTTTCATATAAGTATATACAGGGCAATGGCAAAATGTTTAGTTCTTTAAAGAATGGTTTGCAGCTGACAATAAAAGGTAAACTGAGAATAATTCTAATGACCCTTTTTTGTAATTTGAATATTTTAATAGCTTCGCTACTATTTCCCCACAAGGATATTCCGTATGAAATTAAGGAGTGAAATTTGGAGAAATACATGACCCTAAGTGTATTTTTGCTCACTGAGTGTTTCAAAATGTTAATTTGGAAGCAGATTTGACCTAGTTTTTTAATTAATTCATTAATATGAGGTTTCCAACTGAGATTTTCATCAATATATAATCCTAAAAATTTTGACTTATTTGAATAGCAGATCTGTTTACTAGGAAATGAGTGTATGAGAGTGCATATTTCTAGCTATGGGTGAGTTATGTGACAACATTGTGTATTTTAAACGAGCCTAGCATCCTTATCATACTCGGAAACTAGGCATAAACACTGCGCGGGAAGCACAAAATGATTACGCTACACATTCCTAAGACTTGCCTTCTTGTCTTGCACACAGTACCACAGGTCGGAATCAGGTGTAGCGTGCTCTACCGGCGTCCTTCTCCCACCCTCAGTTCTTAGTAAACAATACAATACAATACTAATTCTATGGACTCGGCGTAGCAAACTTCATAGGTTCGGTGTCTAAAGTTCCTGCCCTAGTTATTAGACATACTGGACACACGTAATGGAGAATGATAGCTTTGTTTCTACAGCAGTAACTGACAGCTCACATTCACAGCCTTGAGGGGGTCATTCACTGCTAGTGGACTGTGTTATGAGACATACTGGACACACGTAATGGAGAATGCTAGCTCTGTTTCTACAGCAGTAACTAACAGCTCACATTCACAGCCTTGAGGGGGTCATTCACTGCTAGTGGACTGTGTTATGAGACATACTGGACACACGTAATGGAGAATGATAGCTCTGTTTCTACAGCAGTAACTAACAGCTCACATTCACAGCCTTGAGGAGGTCATTCACTGCTAGTGGACTGTGTTATGAGACATACTGGACACACATAATGGAGAATGCTAGCTCTGTTTCTACAGCAGTAACTGACAGCTCACATTCACAGCCTTGAGGGGGTCATTCACTGCTAGTGGACTGTGTTATGAGACATATTGGACACACATAATGGAGAATGCTAGCTCTGTTTCTACAGTAGTAACTGACAGCTCACATTCACAGCCTTGAGGGGGTCATTCACTGCTAGTGGACTGTGTTATGAGACATATTGGACACACATAATGGAGAATGCTAGCTCTGTTTCTACAGTAGTAACTGACAGCTCACATTCACAGCCTTGAGGGGGTCATTCACTGCTAGTGAAGTGTGTTATGAGACATACTGGACACACGTAATGGAGAATGCTAGCTCTGTTTCTACAGTAGTAACTGACAGCTCACATTCACAGCCTTGAGGGGGTCATTCACTGCTAGTGGACTGTATTATGAGACATACTGGACACACGTAATGGAGAATGCTAGCTCTGTTTCTACAGCAGTAACTAACAGCTCACATTCACAGCCTTGAGGGGGTCATTCACTGCTAGTGGACTGTGTTATGAGACATATTGGACACACGTAATGGAGAATGATAGCTTTGTTTCTACAGCAGTAACTGACAGCTCACATTCACAGCCTTGAGGGGGTCATTCACTGCTAGTGAGCCAGTGAAACATGCTGATGTCTTTCCAGAGCCTTGTGAGTGTAACATTTACATGCTATGTACTAACCTAAGACATCCTTAGCTGAGGAGAACCTGTCTGAATTTGGAGCCTGAGGAAGCTCTTCACATTCTATTTCTGGAACCAGATCAACTTCAAAGTCTGGATGCCAACGAGTAAGGTTTTCTCTAGGGATGTTCAGTGGTGGATCTTGATTTCTCAGGAACTCCTAGAAAAAGCAAGTAATCATATTTAAAACTAAGTAACTTCTAAATTCAAGGAAATTGCCATATTTCATACAACACCCTTTGGCAACTGTCTCGCTTGCTCATATGCACACCAAAAAGTTTAACTATGAAAAAGCATCTACCAAGGATGCCACATTAACATTTTTAACAAAATTTTCCCACACTAAACTACCCTTTACAAGGATAATTACGGCACAGACGCCTTGGTATACAGAAACTGGACACGAGAAAACCAGGTGCAAAGGCATGTCATAACACGGACAGCCATACATGGGTTCCACCATAAAATATGTGTGATCAAAAGATTCCACGAGTCAGGTGACGCCTGTGTCTGTAAACTTTGCAACCAAACGTGTGGCAGATACCACAATGTGCAATGCAACAGAAGGAAAAGATCAATGACAGACTATGCAAAACACTAACAATGCTCAATAGAGTGCCATTTTGTATAATTATTATTGCATGAGAGGTACAACTGGAACTTAAAAATTCAATGCCACAGCTGGGATTTGAACCACAGACCTTCCCAGCTGTGGCATTGAATTTTTAAGTTCCAGTTCTACCTCTCAAACATTGCCAACACATGGCTTGTGTGTTTAAAAAACACCAACAGTAAGTTAATTAAGGAAATTGAAGCTATTAACAGTGAAGCAACAAGATTCTAAAGTAAGAACAAATTAGAAACTAAAAACTTCACTTATCTTAGTAATATTGCAAATTCTTGGTGCAAAGCGACTAAAGTTTCGAGTTGACTCCAACTCATTCTCAACTCGAAACTTTAGTCAGCTTTGCACCAAGAACTTGCAATATTTCTAAGATAAGTGAAGTTTTTAGTTTCTAATTTGTTCTTACTTTATAATGTAGATGCGGTTGCAGCCTTCCGACTACTGACAAATCACAACTACTTAGCAAGTCATCTCTACAGAATAGGTATCTCAGCTTCACCAATATGTGTCCTGTGTAACGATCCAGCAGAAATGAACGAAGACCACTTGACCTATGAAGCATTAAGATCAGAAGAAACTACAGTTCAAAAGTATTGGAAAGCACGAATGCTAATGGCTTCATTGCCAGATGCAAGGCACTAGAAAACAACAACATAATGTAGATGTCAGCCACTAAGTCACACAAGTTACAAGAAGAACCACAATATATCTAGCTGCAACAATACAAGTTACAACAACCACTGCAATATATCTAGTTGCAACAATACAAGTTACAACACAACTACATGTGCTCACACAGTATTTATCAATTTACCTCATGATAATCTTTAGTTTTCTCCAGTAAGCCCTTGTGAAATGCCTGTCTCCTTTGCAGCAACACGGACGGTGTCATGCAAGAGTATTGGGAAGCACTTGTCACATCCTTGCCCTTATCTGTAAACACAACAATTCAATTTCTTGTCCAATACAAAATGTTATATAAAACAGCAGTATTTATAATACAGTAAACCTTCATTCATCGGGATCACATTTGTAGAATTTTGTTTTTAATCTAATGTTGACATTAGATAATAAATTTAACTATGATAGCTAGAACATAACTATGAGTATGTAAACCAAAAATTTGCTTTTTATTTTATTTAATTTAAAAGGTGAGTCAATTAATAATGTTAAACAACACTTACATTTATAATTTTCTGAAACGCATTTCGGAGGTTAACTTTCCTCCATTATCAACCAGACAATAATTGGGTTTCCATGGTGCGGATAGCGATGCTTCTTCTGATGTTTCTTCTGGTAACGGTTCAAGGAACTTGCTGAAAATATCTTTCTGGCGAATGTCGAAATTAAATGCTCTGTTTCTATTTTTTAAAATGAAGATTTGTTCCCATGTGGACAGCTCTTGTTTTCCGGTTATGTGTTTGAGAAGTTTCGGTTCTGGCTTTATGTTATGATTTTTTGTTCAAAACTGAAAGGCAACTGCAATGGCATAAAGCCAGAACTGAATCTCCTCAAACATATAACCGGAAAACAAGAGCTGTCCACATGGGAACAAATTTTCATTTTAAAAAATAGAAACAGAGTATTTAATTTCAACATTCCCCAGAAAGATATTTTCAGCAAGTTCCTTGAACCGTTACCAGAAGAAACATCAGAAGAAGCATCGCCATCTGCACCATGGAAACCCAGTAATCGTCCGGCTGACAATGGAGGAAAGTTAACCTCCAAAACCTGTTCCGGAAAATTATAAATGTAAATGTTGTTTTGTGTTATTGACTCACCTTTTAAATTAAATTGATTATAACAACACTGTTTCCAAACTTCTAAGAAAGGGAGATAGATAATATTAACTTTTTAGTTAGGTTCAATGTACAGTTCCTGCATGAATTGTACAATAAATCATGGTAATACACACTTTACTTTAAATGGTAGCTGTTGAGTGTAAGAAACATGTAGTATGTAAGATTTGAAGCTTTCACGGCAAACGTTAGTGATCAGAGCTTCACGGGTGATCAGCCGTGTTAAATTTAAGAATCTCCTCAGTTTTCAAATATATACTATGGTTAGGTTGTGTTGTCCAAGCCAATGCGCGAGTGATGGTTTCTGATTGGGCCTGCTGTAGGCTCGGCTGCAATGTTTTCCAGCGGGTACAAACTTTGTGCAGTGTTTCTGATGGCTATAGTCCACGCGGAACATAGTTCGAGTCCACCCTCTCTGTTGAAATTGTGGGGGTGTAATTTGATGTGCATGCTGACGCGGTATGTCTCACCAGCTAGAAATAGTGCTGCAAGAAAGCATTGACATTGATCACTACACTTCCTCAATCTCCTCAGTTCTCCTACTGTTTTCAAATGGCACCTGCCATTAAGCTTATCATCAGTTTGTGTTCCAACTGGATTATTTTTGTCTCTTATCAAAGTGTTTGGGAGTGAAATTCAGTGTACAGGTTCAAAATGACATCAAAGCAAAAGAAGGTCGTGGTTCCACTGGATAAAAAGTTGGATGCTATTGATTGAATTGATAAAGGCAAAACATTGAAGAAAATAGCTGCTGACGAACATTATGGACTACTTAGACCATCAGCCCGACACCACTCCAACTCAATTATTAATGATAAAGTGTTAGTATGATTGTACTTCATTCAAATGCCACACATGTTTAAAACAGAAGACTGTGGATCAATTCTTTCTTAAGAAATGACGTGATTTTATGTGACTAAGATTTTCTGTTTGGTGTCCTGCTAGTGAGATGCCCCTTCCACACATCTCAGTCACGCTACACTGCATCTCTACAACTGTCTGGAATGTTCCTGAACCCCTCCATCACTGATAGCAAGGTGCCCCTTCCACACTGCATCTCTAGAACTGTCTGGAATGTTCCTGAACCCCTCCATTGCTGATAGCAAGGTGCCACTTCCACACAGCATCTCTAGAACTGTCCGGAATGTTCCTGAACCCCTCCATCACTGATAGCAAGGTGCCCCTTCCACACTGCATCTCTAGAACTGTCCGGAATGTTCCTGAACCCCTCCATCGCTGATAGCAAGGTGCCCCTTCCACACAGCATCTCTACAACTGTCTGGAATGTTCCTGAACCCCTCCATCACTGATAGCAAGGTGCCCCTTCCACACAGCATCTCTACAACTGTCTGGAATGTTCCTGAACCCCTCCATCGCTGATAGCAAGGTGCCCCTTCCACACAGCATCTCTAGAATTGTCCGGAATGTTCCTGAACCCCTCCATCGCTGATAGCAAGGTGCCCCTTCCACACAGCATCTCTAGAACTGTCCGGAATGTTCCTGAACCCCTCCATCGCTGATAGCAAGGTGCCCCTTCCACACAGCATCTCTACAACTGTCTGGAATGTTCCTGAACCCCTCCATCGCTGATAGCAAGGTGCCCCTTCCACACAGCATCTCTACAACTGTCTGGAATGTTCCTGAACCCCTCCATCGCTGATAGCAAGGTGCCCCTTCCACACAGCATCTCTACAACTGTCTGGAATGTTCCTGAACCCCTCCATCACTGATAGCAAGGTGCGCCTTCCACACAGCATCTCTACAACTGTCTGGAATGTTCCTAAACCCCTCCATCGCTGATAGCAAGGTGCCCCTTCCACACATCATCTCTACAACTGTCTGGAATATTCCTGAACCCCTCCATCGCTGATAGCAAGGTGCCCCTTCCACACAGCATCTCTACAACTGTCTGGAATATTCCTGAACCCCTCCATCGCTGATAGCAAGGTGCCCCTTCCACACTGCATCTCTAGAACTGTCTGGAATGTTCCTGAACCCCTCCATTGCTGATAGCAAGGTTCTCCTTCAACACAGCATCTCTAGAACTGTCCGGAATGTTCCTGAACCCCTCCATCGCTGATAGCAAGGTGCCCCTTCCACACTGCATCTCTAGAACTGTCTGGAATGTTCCTGAACCCCTCCATTGCTGATAGCAAGGTTCTCCTTCAACACAGCATCTCTAGAACTGTCCGGAATGTTCCTTAACCCCTCCATCGCTGATAGCAAGGTTCTCCTTCAACACAGCATCTCTACAACTGTCTGGAATATTCCTGAACCCCTCCATCGCTGATAGCAAGGTGCCCCTTCCACACAGCATCTCTACAACTGTCTGGAATGTTCCTGAACCCCTCCATCCGCTGATAGCAAGGTGCCCCTTCCACACTGCATCTCTAGAACTGTCTGGAATGTTCCTGAACCCCTCCATTGCTGATAGCAAGGTTCTCCTTCAACACAGCATCTCTAAAACTGTCCGGAATGTTCCTGAACCCCTCCATCGCTGATAGCAAGGTGCCCCTTCCACACAGCATCTCTACAACTGTCTGGAATGTTCCTGAACCCCTCCATCGCTGATAGCAAGGTGCCCCTTCCACACTGCATCTCTAGAACTGTCTGGAATGTTCCTGAACCCCTCCATTGCTGATAGCAAGGTTCTCCTTCAACACAGCATCTCTAAAACTGTCCGGAATGTTCCTGAACCCTTCCATCGCTGATAGCAAGGTTCTCCTTCAACACAGCATCTCTACAACTGTCTGGAATGTTCCTGAACCCCTCCATCGCTGATAGCAAGGTGCCCCTTCCACACAGCATCTCTACAACTGTCTGGAATGTTCCTGAACCCCTCCATCGCTGATAGCAAGGTGCCCCTTCCACACAGCATCTCTACAAGTCCGGAATGTTCCTGAACTCCTCCATCGCTGATAGCAAGGTGCCCGTTCCACACAGCATCTCTACAACTGACTGGAATGTTCCTGAACCCCTCCATCGCTGATAGCAAGGTGCCCCTTCCACACAGCATCTCTACAACTGTCTGGAATGTTCCTGAACCCCTCCATCGCTGATAGCAAGGTGCCCCTTCCACACAGCATCTCTACAACTGTCCGGAATGTTCCTGAACCCCTCCATCGCTGATAGCAAGGTGCCCCTTCCACACAGCATCTCTACAACTGTCCGGAATGTTCCTGAACCCCTCCATCACTGATAGCAAGGTGCCCCCTCCACACAGCATCTCTAGAACTGTCTGGAATATTCCTGAATCGCTCCATCGCTGATAGCAAGGTGCCCCTTCCACACTGCATCTCTAGAATTGTCTGGAATGTTCCTGAACCCCTCCATCGCTGATAGCAAGATGCCCCTTCCACACATCATCTCTAGAACTGTCCGGAATGTTCCTGAACCCCTCCATCGCTGATAGCAAGGTGCCCCTTCCACACAGCATCTCTACAACTGTCTGGAATGTTCCTGAACCCCTCCATCGCTGATAGCAAGGTGCCCCTTCCACACAGCATCTCTACAACTGTCCGGAATGTTCCTGAACCCCTCCATCACTGATAGCAAGGTGCCCCCTCCACACAGCATCTCTAGAACTGTCTGGAATATTCCTGAACCGCTCCATCGCTGATAGCAAGGTGCCCCTTCCACACTGCATCTCTAGAATTGTCTGGAATGTTCCTGAACCCCTCCATCGCTGATAGCAAGATGCCCCTTCCACACATCATCTCTAGAACTGTCCGGAATGTTCCTGAACCCCTCCATCGCTGATAGCAAGGTGCCCCTTCCACACAGCATCTCTACAACTGTCTGGAATGCTCCTGAACCCCTCCATCACTGATAGCAAGGTGCCCCCTCCACACAGCATCTCTAGAACTGTCCGGAATGTTCCTGAACCCCTCCATCGCTGATAGCAAGGTGCCCCTTCCACACAGCATCTCTAGAACTGTCTGGAATGTTCCTGAAACCCATCGCTGCTCGCTGAATCCAAGGACCTGATACTACGTACTGTACATCATTTTGTTACAAGACACAGTGTTTTATCATCATAGACAGCAAGTCTGCTTATTTAAGAATTCTGTTTTGCTTATGACTCATATAACACTGGCCTTTGGTCAGTTAATCTGGATAAACAAGGTCTTACTGTACTTGAATTTTAACACAAGAACAAAAAGTACACAATACCTTGTGTGGTTTCAACAACCAGTGGTGTCAAAGTAAGATCGTATTCATCACTTTTGCCACAAAGACCAAAGTTTTTAACCTTCTCCTGTTTGAAATCATATGCAGCTGGGAGTACTCTCTTAATCTGGGCTAGATGCTTCTCTGTGAAATTCCTGAAAAAGAACAACAAACTCTGCACTATTTCACAACATTTATACAAGACAAGCTAATGCACGAAACTGACAGAGTTTATACTTCAACTGAATGTTACTGCACCCTCCCATCTTAATTTAGTCAGTGTTATTTTTTAATATATTTTGAGCTTTTATATATCAGATCAATCCATGATAACTGATTATTCTAAACTTTATAAGGTAGAATCTGATGGAAAACTCAATGTCCTAATCAGGTTTTGAACCACAGATCTTCTGCTCTACATACAGCTGCTCTTATCAACTGGGCTACCATAGCAGCATGCCAGGACAGCCTTAACCGCTTGAGTGATGGCCATTTAAATGCTGCACGGCTGGCAATGGATATCCAATACACAATTCAAGGCATTTAAATCATTAAATGTGGATTAATATGCTTCGTACATAAACATTCGTATCTTTGGTATTTATTAAGTTATTTTAATGAAACAAAAACTGGCTTAAAGCTCATTAAAGGTACAATACATTTATCGTAGAAACAAAGACTGTATTAAGAAAACGTTTAAATATCACAAATTTTTTTCTCTGTAGCAAAAGTCATTCTATACGTCGAACGCACCTAATTTGCGAGTTAGACTTGTGTTATGTGCGTACAAATGTATATACGTATAGCTAGCCAAGCACAATGTTCTTGGCTTCAAGGTTTTATCATTCTGTACATACGACACAATACATGTGTGTGTGGTAAACATGCAAGCTGCAAAGAAATCAAACCTGACTGTCAGCATTTCTATTTACACCTTAGAATAAATACATAGCAGAGATTTATGGTAGAGTCGTGTAGCTACGTGGTTCACAGTTTTTTGTTTTGGCTATCAGAAAAGCACATTTGAAAATGTTATATCTCAGTTTTAACCATGGCTTCGACTAGCAATATAACTAACACATTAGCTCGTGTAGGCAGTTTACAGGCTTCAGAAATTACTTCAGATGTGGAGGACTTTTTGCTATATGACAGTGACTGATATTGATGGTGAATTTTCAGATTTTGAGGGAGCATTGAGGAAGAAAATGACTCTCTTCCTTCAGGTGTTGGTGAAGAAGCAACATTGTGGGGTAGTCAAAATGACCCCAAAACAACAAGACTTACGAGAGGTAGAACTGGAACTTAAAAATTCAACGCTACAACTGGGATTTGAACCACAGGTCTTCCGCTTACTGGGCGGCTGCTCTACCACTGAGCTATTGTGACAAACTGCCAGAATGGCATCAAATTCTCAAGCCAGTTCGTATTTCTCCTGGTAAACCACAAAGGCAGTCTCACATCAGAGACAAATTACCCCAATGGTGACTTACTATTGTAAGTACTTTATATCGCAGGATTAAATAACCTTCACATGGTAATATTATTTATTCATGCCAACAAACTTACTGTTGGTGTTTTTAAACACACAAGCTGTGTGTGGGCAAAGTTTGAGAGGTAGAACTAGAACTTAAAAAATTCAATGGGGTAATTTGTCTCTGATGTGAGACTGCCTTTGTGGTTTACCAGGAGAAATACGAACTGGTTTGAGAATTCAATGTCATTCTGGCAGGTTGTCACAGTAGCTTAATGGTTAGAGCACCCACACATAAAGCAGAAGGTCTGTGGTTCAAGTACCAAGTTTTCTTTTTGTACATTTAACCATTTTGCGGCAACACGGAGTTGATGGGATTACTCCTCACACTGTGTTATGTATTGCAACAACATGTGACATGACGTTGCAATATTTCTCTTACAAATTAAACCATATGTTACTACACATGAAACAGAGTATTATGAGAATAAAAGCAAACCTTCTCAGCATTTCCTGGACCGCCGGCTTCAGTTTCTTGAAGGTTATTACTTCCTTACGGTTGAACATCATCGACGCCACGGCATCCACAGCCCTGAAAACCTCAGCTAAGCAACGGTAGCTGTAGGGAAGGGTGAGGGCTGTGGTGATTGGCTGAGCTAACGATGCATATCTTTTGTAAGCAGGAGATTTAGTGGGGGTGCTCCCCTTATGTGGGGTGCTGTATATCTTCTGTGGACTGTTGTAAATCTCTTTCTGAGGACTGTTGTATATGCTCTTCAGAGGGCTGAAAAACAAAGCACAATATTAAACTAAGTACGCTTTCACAGCTGGCATCAAAATTATAAGAAGAAATATCTTCCGGGCTGAGTGAGCGAGTGTGTGGGAGTTTAAGGGCCTGTCGACAACGGGGTCATTTCAGGCCATAGTCAAAATCTAAAATACACTCACAGAGTTAAAATGAGAATTAAAAGAGAATAAGGAAATAATAAAGCTATTAACAGTGAAGCAACAAGAATCCAAAGTAAAAATAAATTAGAACTTGGAATATTACTAAGATAAGTGAAGCTTTTAGTTTCTAATTTGTTTTTACTTTAGATTAAAAGAGAAGTTAAAATACTAAACAATTAAAACAGTAAAACATAAAGGATAAAAAGCTTAAACAGACATAAAACAAAAACTTCAAAATTCTAAAACCCACCGAAAACTAAGTCTGACTTCCAAAATGATCAATACCATAAAAAATATCTTAAAGAGCTAAAAACTTCCTGTAAACATTACACATGTCAGAGCTGTTTTTCAAAGCCAACATCAGAGACAAACTGCAGAGTCTTGGCTACAGACACCGGGTCGTCATCCAGAATAGAGGCTTGCTTAGACCACATACCAATGGACTGGCACTCACGAGCGTACTGCGGACAATCTATTAATAGACTTAATACTTGGACTAAAAAAGTTGTTAGGTTAACTTATACAAATGTGGTAATAGTGAATGTGCCTTATAGGTATGATCTGGCTCCCTTCTCATGTGTAAATAAAGAGGTAGCAGTGGCAAATCAGTTAATCAGCAAGGTATGTGCAAGATTTAAGAATGTAAGCATGGTAGGTATGGATAAAATGGGCAGAGAACATTTTACAAGGCATGGAATGCATCTGCATGCATCAGGAAAAAAAGTTTTAGCAATGAAAATAAATGAGGCAATTATAAAATCAAAGAAACAAAAGACAGTCATTTGACTTCCACTTAGAGGTCAGGGAAACTAGCAAAAGACACTGTAAGTAGCAACCAAAAACAGTGTAGTAAGGTTAGGTTTTCACCAAATTACAATGTTTGTAAACAAAGCACTGAGGTCAAAGGTTTGGATACAACAAACATCCTTAGTATGAATATACAGTGCCTAAGAAACAAGGCAGAAGAGCTAAGTATGTATTTAAAAGATTTAGACTGTCATGTACTCTGAGTGAACATTGGTTAAAAGAAGAAGAAGGGGGGGGTAGTGGTCTACATTCGAAATTCATTAGAAGCAAAGAAACTGGAACTTAAACAGTTTTGTAAAGAAAGGGTTTTCGAAGTAATAGGGGTAATTATCATACAAAATCCTAATAGTTGCAATTTATAGGTCACCTTTAGGAGATCCCAATCTGTTTTTAGAAGAAATTGACAAGCTTTTAAAGCATTTTATAAAATTTGGGCATAAGGTAGTTGTTTGTGGGGATATAAATGCCCAGTTTGATGTCACAACAGATAGGAACACGGTAGATAACTTCCAAAATTTATTGCGACAACTAGGCTACCAACACGAGGGTCTGCATGTCTAGACAATATCATAACAAATTTGAAGCAACAGTGTTATTCAATAAATATACTAGAGCATTCACTATCAGATCATCAACCATTATTTTTTCAGATATCTGCATCAAAAAAAGACAATCAAGAACCTCAAAAGAAAACAGTAAGAGAAATAAGATACGTAAATGAAGGCACTGTACAAAATTTTAAAGACAGTTTGAGATCAATAGATTGGGAAGAGAGGTTATATAGTAAAGCAGACTCAGCAGAAAACATTTTTAATATATTCTTCAAAACCTTGATGTATTCATTTGACAACACTTGTAAAAAGCATAAAAAAATTGTAAATATTAAACAAAAGGGTAAAAGAATTAAAAGGCAAGAATGGTGTAACAATGGTTTAGAAAGAATGAGAAATAAGCTTATAATTTTACAAGATATGTATAAGAAAAGACCAAGCAATTCACTTTTAACACTAGTAAAGGAATTTAGAAGTTGTTATAAAAAAGCCATAATAGAAGCAAAAAAAGAAGCAAATCAAAATCTAATAAACAACTCTGAGAATAAATGCAAGGCTGCATGGTCTGTGATTAACTCAATAAAGAAATCAACTGAAACAATAAGTTTAGATGAGTCAATACCACCTGATGACTTTAACAATTTTTTCATAGAACTAGCATTGCAGGTAAATTATTGCAGTAATAGCGCTCGGAGTGGAGTAAGAGAAATGCCTCAAGGGGATGAAAATGATACATTTGTGCTAAATACAGTAACATGTAGTGATGTTGAGAGGGTAACAAAGAAACTCAAAAATTCAAACACAAAAGACATTTATGATTTTTCAAATAATTTTATCAAAGAAATTTTACCATGTATTTTAACTCCCTTGACTTGCTGTATCAATAGTTGCATTGAGGAAGGTGTTTTCCCAGCAGTTTTAAAATATTCAAAAGTGACCCCAGTAAACAAAAAAGGCGATAAGCAAAAACCAAATAGTTACAGACCAATATCTACAATTCCCACAGTAGCAAAAATTTTTGAATGCCTTATAAAACAGCAAGTACAAAATTATTTTGAGATGAGAAATTTGTTTAGCGATAGTCAATATGGATATCGAAAAGGTAGGTCAACCATACATGCAGTAGACTCACTAGTGGAGAAGATTCACCAGGCGTTTGAAGATGGAGTTACTGCACATGTTACACTATGTGATTTAAGTAAAGCTTTTGATTGTGTAAATCATGAAATCTTGATAAAGAAATTAGAATATTATGGAATAAGAGACCACAGTGTAAAAATTTTCAAATCCTACCTCGAAAATCGACAACAGGTAGCATCAGTCGGAGGGAAAAGATCTCGGGTATTAAAAGTGACAACCGGAGTTCGACAGGGATCAGTTCTAGGGCCTTTACTTTTCCTGATAATGATTAATGATGATGTTAAATGTTCTCCATCTCATACAATAGTATATGCTGACGATACATCTTTTCTAAATTTACATAAAGATGAGGAAGTACTGTCACAGTTAGTAAAAGCAACAACTGAAAAATCGCAATCCTGGTTTCAAAGCAATGGCTTTTACATGAATGAAAACAAAACACAAAATATCCGCTTTACTTTAAAAATTGTTGAACAAGCACAACAACAACAACAACAACAATAATAATAATAGATTTTGTCATTAGGCCTGTTACAGCAATAGACGTCAGTGTAGTTTACATGTTATATATAACAAATAGATTCTAGCAAAATTATATATACATACATATTTACAAATATCAGTTATAAGAATAAAGCTACCGATATTCACCATGACCTACTATATATTACTTTTAGTGCAATCAGTTGTCTTATAGAGCCAAGTATGGAGCGTATATGGATATATCCATTTGTTGAATGGCAATGTACATTTCAAAGATAAGATACAATAACAATGGTATTTACAGCTGAGTTGAATTTTCAAAATATTCTTGTAGAGAGTAGTACAGATTGTTTAATAATCTGTCATAAAGTCTATGTTCAAATCTATTATACGTCAGTTGAGTTACCTCATTTGATAGCGCGTTATACATTTTTATACCTAATGCTTCAAAGCTATTTTGTGATTTTGACAGTCTATTATAAGCTGTATCAATTTGGTTTGTATTTCTTGTATTATATTTATGGATATCCTGTCTATAGTGATAATCAGATATATTCTTTTTTATATAAATGAGGACTATATAGATATACAAGTTCACTACTGTCATTATTGTCACCGCGCCCGATGCATCTAATTGCCGACAACAGCAGTGTCACCCATCGCATTATTGTTGGCGCTACCGCAAAGGAGCCGAAGGAAAGAGACAGAGAATGGCCGCATTGTTGGGGCGCTTGCCGAAAGAGAGAAAAGGATAGAGGCTACTGGAATCTTCTACTTTGTATATCACCGCAACAAGTGAACGTTCCTGAAGCTTCCAGAATAGTGCCTGGGAGATATAAATAGCGGTAAAGTGTGAGAAGAGAGTCAGACGTATGTGAAGGCTGAGTAGTCGTGCCGACGGAGACGGACAGACGATGTGGAGAGTTGTGCCGACGGAGAAGAGTTAGTTCTTTGTGTTACGAGTTCGGAGCCGTGCTGTTGGAGAATCGGAAAAGACTTTCTTGTTGTTGCAACGAGTGTACAAAGTTACTGTTTACGGAAATAAAAGTGTTTCTTTATCTCGACTACACCTGTCTTCTTTACTTTACACCCACACCAAAAAGTTACACTGGTGTCAGAAGTGGGATTCGTCGAATTACTTCTAGTTTCGTTACATCGTCGTTAGAAGTTGCAACGTTAGAACCAAGATGGAGGGAGATTCGGAAACCAGGATGATGGCAATGATGAAAGAATTATTTGCCAAAATGGAAACGTCATACGACAACCTCTTTGCCGAGCTGAAAGAAGAAATGAAGACGAGAAACAACCTCGCTGCCGAGCTGAAAGAGATGAAGACGGCAAACGACAACCTCGTTGCCAAAATGAAGACGAGAAACGACAACCTTGCTGCCGAGCTGAAAGAGATGAATACGGAGCTATCGGCGAAAATTGACGGCGAACTGATTGGCGTGACGGAAGACGTGGAAGAACTCGGCGAAAAGGTGGAAGACCTCTGCCAGCACGTGGACGTCGTGGAGGACGACGGGGAACGTCTTGGCGCCCTGGTAGTAAGAGTTGACGAGAGCGTCAAAGTACTGGATGCCAGGGGCAGACGGAACAGCGCGGACCTGGGGAGGGAGCACCTAGTGGCCGAGGCGACAGTCGCGCCCGTTTCAGATGATGTGAGGGAAGACGTGGAACAACTCGGCGAACTGATTGGCGTGACGGAAGACGTGGAACAACTCGGCAAACTGATTGGCGTGACGGAAGACGTGGAACAACTCGGCGAACTGATTAGCGTGACGGAAGACGTGGAACAACTCGGCGAACTGATTGGCGTGACGGAAGACGTGGAACAACTCGGCGAACTGATTGGCGTGACGGAAGACGTGGAACAACTCGGCGAACTGACTGGCGTGACGGAAGACGTGGAAGAACTCGGCCAAAAGGTGGAAGACCTCTGCCAGCATGTGGACGTCGTGGAGGACGACGGGGAACGTCTTGGCGCCCTGGTAGTAAGAGTTGACGAGAGCGTCAAAGTACTGGATGCCAGGGGCAGACGGAATAGCGCGGACCCGGGGAGGAAGCACCTAGTGGCCGAGGCGACAGTTGCGCCCGTTTCAGATAACGAAAGTGTACGTCTCGGGGAAGACAAAGGCACAGCTCAGGGACGTCGTCGAGGATCCCCTGGAGGAGTGTGTCGGGTACGTAACCAACCAGGATATGACGTGGAGGACGATCAGCAGGGAAGCGCACAGGCAAACGAGCAACACGCGAGAACCGACTTGGCGTGTGACATGGGGGGACCGTCAGAGCCATCCAATCACCTGACACATAGTGCCGTGAACGGAAGAATGGTGGACATCATCTTGGACGGCAGGATACAGGAGAGGCCGTGCCGAGCACAAGTGAACACGAGTGCAGCGGTGGACGCGACTCGCGCGGATGTGGTGGGGTTTGTTGCCGGACCCATCGGAAGCAAGGTGGCTGCGAAGGTGCGCCAGAGAGGTCGGCGGACATGGTACCTAGTGAGCCGTTTCCAAGTGCGCAGGATGGCCCGTCAACACACCAGGAAGGGCAACTGGACGAGGGACCGTCAAGACCGGCGGTACTGTTGCAGAATTTCGAAGCAGGATGGCATACATCGTCCTACCCAGACCAAGGGACACTATCCGACAGCGATACCTAGGATCGTGCCTCCTGGAGAAGAGGTTCGATGGGTTAGCCCACTGGGGCGGAAGGGAGATGCCGCAGTGATAGTGCTGGTCGGGACGACCATCTCTGAGGAGGGAGCAGTGTCACCGCGCCCGATGCATCTAATTGCCGACAACAGCAGTGTCACCCATCGCATTATTGTTGGTGCTACCGCAAAGGAGCCGAAGGAAAGAGACAGAGAATGGCCGCATTGTTGGGGCGCTTGCCGAAAGAGAGAAAAGGATAGAGGCTACTGGAATCTTCTACTTTGTATATCACCGCAACAAGTGAACGTTCCTGAAGCTTCCAGAATAGTGCCTGGGAGATATAAATAGCGGTAAAGTGTGAGAAGAGAGTCAGACGTATGTGAAGGCTGAGTAGTCGTGCCGACGGAGACGGACAGACGATGTGGAGAGTTGTGCCGACGGAGAAGAGTTAGTTCTTTGTGTTACGAGTTCGGAGCCGTGCTGTTGGAGAATCGGAAAAGACTTTCTTGTTGTTGCAACGAGTGTACAAAGTTACTGTTTACGGAAATAAAAGTGTTTCTTTATCTCGACTACATCTGTCTTCTTTACTTTACACCCACACCAAAAAGTTACATTATTCTTAGTTGTACAAATAGTGGCTTACAATGTGCCAATTTATCTGCATCCGATATTATTCGAATGGTCTTCTTTTGCAATAGTAGGATATTAGTGATATATTTACTATTACCCCAAAGTATAATACCATATGTTATAATGCAATGAAAGAAAGCAAAATAAGCAGTTCTGATGTAAATGTCCGGTACAGAGCTTTTTAGGTATTTTAAGAGAAATATTACCCTTGAGAGCCTAGCAGTGATATGTTTAACATGAGGCTCCCAAGTGAGTTTATTGTCAACTATTACACCGAGAAATTTGACTTCTTTGGTATTATTTAAGCTTGGCAGGTCTTTTAGTGTAAATAATGGTTGTTGTTATTTATTTATGCCAACAAACTTACTGTTGGTGTTTTTAAACACACAAGCCGTGTGTGGGCAAAGTTTAAAAGGTAGAACCGGAACTTAAAAATTCAATGCCACAACTGGGATTTGAACCACAGACCTTCCGCTTGCCGGGCGGACGCTCTACCACTGAGCTATTGTGACAAACTGCCAGAATGGCATTAAATTCTCAAGCCAGTTCGTATTTTTGCTGGTAAACCACAAAGGCAGTCTCACATCAGAGACAATTACCCCAATGGTGACTTACTATTGCAAGTACTTTATATCCCAGGATTAAATAACCTTCACATGGTAATTATTATTTATTTATGCCAACAAACTTACTGTTGGTGTTTTTAAACACACAAGCCGTGTGTGGGCAAAGTTTAAGAGGTAGAACCGGAACTTAAAAATTCAATGCCACAACTGGGATTTGAACCACAGAACTGGCTTGAGAATTTAATGCCATTCTGGCAGTTTGTCACAATAGCTCAGTGGTAGAGCGTCCGCCCGGCAAGCGGAAGGTCTGTGGTTCAAATCCCAGTTGTGGCATTGAATTTTTAAGTTCCGGTTCTACCTCTTAAACTTTGCCCACACACGGCTTGTGTGTTTAAAAACACCAACAGTAAGTTTGTTGGCATAAATAAATAATAATTACCATGTGAAGGTTATTTAATCCTGGGATATAAAGTACTTGCAATAGTAAGTCACCATTGGGGTAATTGTCTCTGATGTGAGACTGCCTTTGTGGTTTACCAGCAAAAATACGAACTGGCTTGAGAATTTAATGCCATTCTGGCAGTTTGTCACAATAGCTCAGTGGTAGAGCGTCCGCCCGGCAAGCGGAAGGTCTGTGGTTCAAATCCCAGTTGTGGCATTGAATTTTTAAGTTCCGGTTCTACCTCTTAATGGTTGTTGTGTTTTTTGTTCATTAAGTAAGAAGCCATTTGC
The DNA here is from genome assembly GCA_030765045.1 of Tenodera sinensis. Classification (NCBI taxonomy): domain Eukaryota; kingdom Metazoa; phylum Arthropoda; class Insecta; order Mantodea; family Mantidae; genus Tenodera; species Tenodera sinensis. Next base: position 78,333,443 of record CM060974.1, on the reverse strand, counting down.
CCTGAACCAAAGATCTGCCTGCCTCAGGGTATCCTCAGCAATTGTTTTTAGATTTATAAAGTCTGTGCTGGTATTAAAGAAGGTAGTATCATCTGCATATAATATTGTATGAGTATTTATAAACAAAGGCAGATCATTGATCATTAATGCGAACAGTAAAGGTCCAAGAACAGAACCCTGTGGCACTCCACATTTTATCTCTGACATTTTTGATCTATCACTTCCCACACATACAGCTTGATAGCGATTTATTAGATAAGACTGAAACAATGTAAGCGACACAGTTAAACTCCTAGGTATGATCATAGATAAACAACTATCCTGGAATCCCCACATTGATCAAATATGTAGAAAATTATCAACAGTGGTATTTTTGCTAGCTAACTTAAAACAAGTAATATCACAAAATAATGTTTTAATGGCTTATTTCTCATTTTTTCAGAGTATTTTTAGATATGGACTAGAACTATGGGGTAGTAATCCAAGGATAGCAGAAATCTTAATAATTCAAAAAAAGATTATAAGAATATTGACAAATTCAAACAATGTAGAACACTGTAAACCATTATTTGTAGCATTAGGAATTCCAACAGTAGTAAGTGTATATATTTATGATGTTTTGATCAGTATCAAAGAAAATTTACTTAATTTTAACTTAAGGAATTCAGTACATGAACATGGGACAAGAAATATGAATAGAATTGATTTGCCATATCACAGATTACAGAAAACATCTAGATACTATAAAGTAACAGGAATAAAGCTTTTCAATGCACTCCCACAAGAAACAAGAAACCTGAATGTTCAAACATTTAAGAGCAGACTGTACAAATGGCTAATAGACAATCCCTTTTATAATGTGCAAGAATATTATGAACAAAATAAGACTGGATTGTAAATTTATGTAAATCTTAGTTGTAAATAAAGTAAGTGAAATCTTAAGTTAGCAATGTATGTGAATGTATTTATAGAATGAGTACATAACAAGTTGTTTTGACGAAGTCTATTGTGATCAATGTAATTACTAAATGACTAATAAAGTTATTATTATTATTATTATCAATACATGTGCGACAGGGAGTTGAACATCACATGTTGGTCAGAAAGGTGCTGGGTCACCACGCAGAAGGTGGCCGAGAGTGGCTCGCATGTGACCTATCCTCAGGCAGGTTACAGTAACTTCAGTCTTCCAGGCTGTTTTGCCATGGTCTCCACAAGACCACAGCAAAATAGCCCACGAGATATTTCTTTTTATAAACCACAATACATTTATAACATACCTATGAAGCACAATGAACATACAATGCACAGTGTGTCTTTATTTATGATTTGCATGTGTCAGCTAGCCAGGTAAAACTACCATTTGCACAAACATTTTCAGCGTGTTTCAGGGCAGAATTATTAATAGACATTTGTGGTCCCCTGTGCAGAATCCTTTGATTCTGTTATGTGCACGCAGAGCACCAGAGACCATGGCTACAAGGGGCAGCTTATCGCACGTTAACACAGCCTGTGTTTTAAGTAACTTATGGTATATACAATGGTAGCACTGTGTGTTTTTACTTTATGAAGAAAGCATAAAACATGTGACAATCATGCAATGAAATATCGTTCATTTTCAGGTAATGTTACCAAATACAGGCTTCTTGTTGTGCAATGTCCCTAAACCATGCCAACTTGACATGAAGAAATACACTACACGACGAGGTTGGCATCTATGAGTCAGAGAGGAATACGGGTAATGGAACAGATGTGCAATCTAAAACTGAAACAATAGAATACGAGCGTGAACTAAATAGTGGAATAATGTAAACAAATGAGACATGACATTAGCAGAAAGTGTTACGAAGTGAGATTTCCTTTTTCCTCATTTCCTTTGGCTGATATTATTGTCACCGCGCCCGCCGCATCTAATTGCCGACAACAGCAGTGTCACCCATCGCATTATTGTCGGCACTACCGCAAAGGAGCCGAAGGAAAGAGATAGAGAATGACCGCATTGTTGGGGCGCTTGCCGAAAGAGAGAAAAGGATAGAGGCTACTGGAATCTTCTACTTTGTATCTCAGCGCAATAAGTGAACGTTCCTGAAGCTTCCAGAATAGTGCCTGGGAGATATAAATAGCGGTAAAGTGTGAGAAGAGGCAGTTAGAGTATGGGAAGGTTGAGTAGTCGTGCCGACGAAGACGGACAGACGATGTGAAGCGTTGTGCCGACGGAGAAGAGTTAGTTCTTTGTGTTACGAGTTCGGAGCCGTGCTGTTGGAGAATCGAAAAAGACTTTCTTGCTGTTGCAACGAGTGTACAAAGTTACTGTTTACGGAAATAAAAGTGTTTCTTTATCTCGACTACATCTGTCTTCCTTACTTTACTTCACAACCCACCAAAAGTCACATTATTAATAGAAGTCTGCACTTCAAATAACATTGAAATCACGAATAATTTGTTACAATGATTTCCAATAAAGTGTGATGTATAAAGCAATCTGCTTGTCAATCACCTGCCACATGTAATAACCCTTATAAAACTTTGTATTTCTTTCATAAACATACATTATGAAATATATTCCAGTTAAACCGCTTCACGCTCCAAATATTTTCTGAGAAATGGTAAATATACATATTTTTTTCTTTACGTTTTGTAGTCACTGGTTATTACTTAGGTGTTATATGTACAAATCAGACTGAAAACACACAATATATACAAACAACAATGGGTGTTAATACTTATTATCCTGAGTATTCTCGGCTTTGTTACATTGTTCTTTATTATGTTAAAGTATAAAGAAAAATGCTTTGTCTCTCTTGTTATTACATCCAATAGCTCAACTTCCTAGAAAGAAGATAAGTAAAATAGAGTTTCTCTCCATCTAGTTGCCCAAATTGCTCATGTACACACACACATTGCCACAATATGTCACTTACCACTCGCTACTTTCATTTCTCCTATGTTGGCACCCTGCATTACACAGCACCTAAGCCTGTATTCTGCAACATTACCCATTTTGTTGCACGGAAATAGAAAAATCTATGTCTATGGTTTTAACAAATCCAATGCTTCAACAGTTTGATTGTTGAATGCTTATCTCGTTATGCAACTTTATAAAGTCAAAAGCTTCACCTGACAGGAACTTCCAATTCAATAGCTTCAAACTGCCTGATCTGCGGCCTGTCCAACTGTTCCTTCCTTTCCTGGATCTCCTTTAGCTTATTTGCTCCTTTGCTCAACTTGGATAGTGACTTCTTCAACTCCGCTAGCTTTGCACTTCTCGAGATCTTTGCTTGAATATCAGTCAGGGATAAATCCTTAACAAACCACAAAAACAACACATTTTATTCACACTAAAAGAACCGCGTACTCCTGAAGATGGAACTTCTCAACTTGTTATTAAATCACTCTGACCAGTACCATGGCAGTACATTCTAAAGCACTTCACTAGTGGAATACAATACTGCTCAAGAAAGTGCCTAGGGTAAACAAACTCACATGCCTATATCTTCAAATGAACATAAATAGTTCATTATTGTACTAAGTTTATTATCACCTTTTTTGTACTTCAAACAATAAAGATGGTGACTAAGTATACGCAACTTCTGTCACAACAATAAATGTGGGAAACACAACAAAGAGTGACAAAATTTGTTTAATTACTAACTGAAATACCCAGCATTGTTTGTGGTTTGACAATTTTATACTTACATTTTGGCTTGGATTGATTACATAAACAATCCAAAATAAATAAAAACACAGAGAAAACACTGCAAAAGCACTCTTCAACACTAAATACCACAGGAAGAAAAGCAAGTAGACAAAGCTGTGTGAATGTAAGATGTTGCATTTCTATTTCAATCATATGAAAATTGTATGTTGAAGGGTGAATATGTGAATGTTACATTGTATAGTAAAATGGATAGCATACAAACCTTCCCAATTTGTACATGCCGAATTTCTACGTGATTGGTCGAGTGGTTTAGGAACGTACAGACTACAAACACACATTCCTCACTACATACGGTAAGCAGAGCAAGTATGTATTCCACCCAAAAATTCAATGTTCAAATTTCACCGGAAATATGTTTTGAGGTCCCCTGAATACAAAAAAAAGCATTTGTAGAAATTGTGTGTGGGGTGGTGTGTTGATGTGGGGTGGTGTGTGTGTCAGTCTGTGGACAGCACAACTCAAATTCCTCCACCCTGAATTATCCTTTACATAGACAATTTTTCAAAATTTTTGATTTTCTTAAAATGTTTAAGAAATAGACAAAATCTTACTGTACAAAAAAAGTAGATCTCGTTAAAACACACAATTTATTCCCAAATGAATTTTTTTGTAGAGTGAATCACTTCGGAGATATTCCTTATTATTTGTGTGAGTTTTGCAACACTTAAACTTTTTCCAAACGGAAGGTCATTCACTTTATCTCTTGACCATACAAAGAGAATGGAATTTCAAAGCCTTCATACAGCAACCACCTTTAAAACATTTGACTATCGCACAAAGCCTACTGTATACCCATATTCCCCTTGTACCTACAAGGAAATAAGCAATAAGATAATTTGTACAAATGTTTATCTCAACTAACACGAAGAAGATATAGGAATGAGAGTTTGTAAGAATGGTAAGTACAAGAGTAGAGAAAGTCATGTGAGTGCAACACATTAGATTTATATATACCGTCAAGTGGGGTAAATTCAGACACATGAGGTAAATTCGGACACAACACCTTTTTTTATTCTACAGTTTGTCATTCTGGAACAAGTGAAGTACAATTTCCGCGCTAGCGACATCTGTATGAAGGACACATTCCCGCGTTTAGTTTGGCATGTTAATCGTGTATTTAGTAAGAATAGTGCGTCCGACAGTGGGCATTGTTGTCAGCTTCATTTTAGCTTTTACTGTTGTCAGTATAACTTCTTGGTACACAAGTCTAGTTTAACAATCCAGTCGCTGTTATTTATTGACTTCAGTTCGCCTGGTTATGTATAAACGTCACTAAGATTTATTTGTTGAGTTTACATGTATAGTTTGAATTTCCTGCATATTTATTTGCAAATCTGTTCGACCTTGGGGTAAATTCGGACAATGCCATGTGTGCACAAAAGAAGATTGGGAAGCCAAATGTACTGCAACTATGAAGAAAAGAAACTTGATGAAGCAGTAAAGGCAATTAAATCAGGGAAAATGTCGTATCGAAAAGCACAGGAGTATGTTCCTCCAGGAAAATCTGTTGTGGGTGATGATCTTGCTGGAAAGGAAATTAGTGAGGAAAACCGGCAACATTGTCATGAGAATTTGGAAGATCAGAATACTCCCATGCCAGCAGATGATATAGGAGCACGAGACGTGGTTGCGACCCCATGATGGAAGCAAGAGGATGTTCACATTCCCAGATGTAGATGACGAAGACACAGTAACGAAAGACCAGATCAGTAAAATACTTCCAGCACTCAAGGAGAAAAGAGGCATTTTTGTTTTTCATAAGGACGCTCTATAAATGTTCCTGTTTGTTTATTAATGTTTGAACTTTGTGTTTATCTAGCTTTGTATTAACTTTTGTAATCTAATCTCTAAATAAATGACACCTATATACTTTTACACATTATAAATGTCCTTTTCTATAATGTAATATATATTTTTTATTATTGTGTGTCCGAATTAACCCCATAACTGGGGGAACTAAGGACGTATATTAAAAATTATAGACTGTCCGAAGTTACCCCAACTAGTGAGGTAACTTCGGACACTCATTATTATTTTTTAAAATATCAGGGTACATAATTAATTTAATATGTCAGCATATATTCAGTTCGTTGATTATTAATACATCTATACAAATTTAAACAAACTGCCTACGTCTGATCATTAGCAACTGACCGCGAAAAATACGTAAAAAGCATCCGAAATTACCCCGTATGACCGATATAGATAATATAATGAATACAGACAGTTGATCATGACAATGGATTCACAACTCACCTTGTTTGGGGTCATCAGATGTTTCTTGACAGGTGTGGTTAATCCTTGTGGTATTATCTCCTTTCCACTCTCTCCTTCTGGAGGGAGAGGAACCGACGAACTCTCTGCAACAGGTTCATTCTGTCTCTTTTTCCATTTCTCTGGCGACAACGGCCCTCTTAATTCAAATACTACTCCATTTTTATCTTTAACAGCAGCAGCAGTGTTGGTTGCTTCTTCAGCTACCTGGAAAACACAAAACAAAGCGCTTGTAACAACATTCTACAGACAGTTGCCACTTGTCTTCAAAAACTGCGATTGTCTTCATTTCTGTACTGAGAAAAGTATCTCACGAGAATTGTACAAAAATGAAAATCTGATGTTACATTTGCATGACTTTACCTATTCTTCAACAAAATATTCTTACAACTACTTATTCTTCTATCTACCTGGAGAAAAAAAATGAATCGGTTGCACTGTGTTTTCTTTGTCCACATCCTCGTTCATTGCCATCTACCGCTATCGTAGAAACGTGTGCATGAACCACACAACATTTTTAAAACATGGACAATGCATGGACAACAATGGTGGCCAGTTTCAGCATATCCTTTCATAAAGTTGATAAGTAAAGCCTTCAAAAGTAGTTTTAAAAACGTTGTATGATTTCATCCATAACTTTCTATGATAGTGGCTGACGGCAATGAGCGCCAAGAACTCAGACAAAACACTGTGCAGCCCGTTCACAAGGTTTTACTTCCTGTTAACTGAAAACAACTTATTTCTCTGCAATCCTGGATCATTGGGATATAGCTTCACAAATGCTACGGCTGGCCGCCACTGCTTCACTCCTCTTCTTTCAAGACATCCCTCATCTAAACTTTGTAATTTAGAACCCTCAAATGTTTTGTGTGTGAATTAAAACACCTTGCTCACTTTTTCAATCAGAAGTTGGTGGCTTTCTGTATAAACACAGCCACTAACTGCCTGCTACCAATTGAAGTGCCAGGTGCCTCAGTTATTGCCAGAACTCGTGAACTCCCCCAAAACATGCACATCACTCAGGAGTCCAGGGAAATGTACAAGGGTTGAATGAAAAGTAACCTTCATTACTTGGGTTTGGATGGGAATATTTTAATACGTCAAATGCAGAAATAATCCTTAGAATGTGCTCTTTAATTACCATTATTCACTTTTTCGCACAATTCCCCGACAATTGGAAACATTTCTGCCAATGATAAACAAGTTTTCTGAAGCCGTCACAGAAGAAGTTGGCACTCTTGTTTCTGCAACCAGCGTCTCACAGAAGCATAATGATGTGCCCGCAGTTCGGAACATCCAACATCAGGAACAGATGGAAGTCAGACGGTGCTAAACCTGGACAGTGTTGGGGATGCTGTACAGCGTTGAGATCCAGTCTCTCAAGTTCTGCTGCAGTGAATTGGGATATATTCTTCACCACTGTATCCTCTATGTGATCTGCAAGAGGAAATGGACTGAGACCACCTTCAAAAATGCCCGGCCACTTCTGGCACACATCCATCAGTGAAAAATACTGGAGAGCAAGAGTTCATTGTCAGAAATCCAGCATTAGCTAACAACAACAGTTCTGCTGCAGTGCGTGATCTGGTATTTTCATGCTGCAGGAAAACATTTTCCTTTTCCTTTCGAAAAATGTGAATAATGTGACCCACATGTTCTTGTGAAATGCTGATTACTTGACATTTCTCTGAGTGATACGACGATCACCCTGAATCAATCTGTAAACCTTTTGCTTGTGAAACTCAATGGATGCTGTCGGTGAACATCTGACTCTGTCATGCAAGTCAGATAATCGCACCTCAACATCTGTAATTTACTCGCCCAATGACGCACAATATTCAAGTCAACACAGCTTGCATTTTCTGATGAATCTGCTTTGGGCTGACACCTGCTGCCAAGAATTCCATGACTGGACATTGACCGACCATCTGCGCAGGATTCCAACACTACCGTTCAATGCTAAGGCTTCCCACAACTGCAGACATTGTGACTATCGATAGAGGATCCTACAGTCCGTACGGAAGACTACATTCAGCAGGCAACAGCGGTGAGCAACGAGATGGCGACAATTTACCGACTGTGCATCCTTCACCTCACTAAGAGATGTAATATACATGGGAGGTGAAAGGTCTTATCTTTGGGGCTTGTGGATGCCGTTATAAACTTACCAGCAACTATCTAAAACCACTTGGTGTGCCAATCAAAGAGCTTGACAACATTCGTGTTCATATTTCAAAGGATTCTGCGACAATGTCAAATAATCATTTATACTCTACATTTTAAATGTCAAACATTGGCATTATTATATTATTTATTATTGTCATATATTACTACTATTATAAATTTTTATTATTAGCTTTTGGATTAATTGTTAAAATTATTTTTGTTGCACTTCTGTTTCTGTATCCTGGATCCATGTGGTCAACCTTGCTGGAGGAGATGATTTTAATACATAAATAAATATATATACATAAAGAGTTACTTGTGTGAAAGCTTCAAATCTTACATATCAGGAATCTCTTATTCCTGATTCTTTGATTATATGTAGCAGATAAAATGTTTAGCTGGAATTCCACAAAAGTAATCCAAGCAATTCCACATTCTAACACTAGTGTTAAGGCGTACACAAGAAACTGTTCAACAATTATTAAATATTTATAGGGACAAAAGATTTTCAAATCAAATTGAATTGGTGGATGTGTGATGCCTTAAAGCTGTGGAGGGGACTGACAGTGATTAGGTGGAGGGGGCAGTAGCTGAAGCAACTTGGACGAAGGGGTGGTCAAGAGCAGCACTGCCAACATTGCTAGATGTGTATTGAATTGTTGCCAACCTCTGCACCAGCATCTGAAGCATGTTTTCCACATGTGCCATTGCTAGAAAGGAAACAGCTTTACTGTTAAACCTGAAAATGAACATCCTACCAAGGGCCTTGGTAGTTGGATATACGATTGGTAGGTGAAAGTTGTGCCAGGTAACAATGGCTAGGTTTATTAGTTTCATCGACCTCGTGCCTTTGTGCAACAATGAGGAAGAGTGCATACAATTCCTCTGCGGTGAAGGCTGACCGAGAACGTGAACGTTATGTAGCCACACATTTAAATTACGACAAAATATAATGTATAAATACAAGCAGCATACTACTACATGAAACAAACTGTTGTGTTGCAGCTGTCACTAATTGGGTTCACTCGAAGTTATTGTCTTTCATTATTCACACTATTCACCATGTTATATATACACCGGCAACTAACACACATAACGCTGCAATTTATAGTAATTACATACTGAATTTACAAGCTTTGTGTTGCAATTTACCTTTTGTTTTAACTGGAAGTTTCTCATTTTCAATTTGCGTCCGGGAACGCAACAGTTACAGGGCATTGTCATGTTTGACGTTAGGTTGAAGTATGACTACAATAACATACACTACTGGAACAGTTTTTCTTCAACAACCTCCCACCACTGTAATCATGACACAAATTGTACTTGCAAACAGATAAATTAACCACACTATACATCTAATGTAGCCACGGTCTTAGATGGAATACGATAAACATAAACACGTGGAAAGCATGCAGCACAGTCAACGCATTATTGGATTTATTCCTGTGCCCAATACTGCCCAAATAAAAGTTTTAAATACTCACTTTGCCAATATGAAGACAAACTTACATAGGAATTATTATAACAAACAATAACTCAAAGGCATAGAAAACAATACGAAGGATAGCATGTGAAAACACCTCAGAAATCACCAACTGCCGGCGCCATTTTTGTACAATTGGGATACCAGTGTAAGGTCCGCTATCCAGAGGTTCCTGCTTGGATTTGATACAGTAAAAATTTTGTGGGACGTAATCTAAAGAGCTATATATAAAACCATCATTTTCTTAAAACTGTTTGTACACACCAAAACTAACCTAACCTCAGATCTAACTCGTTTTATGAACATGGTAGTAAAAAATGGTGAAGTGCAACATAACACAATATAGGGCTAAACTAACATAACAATAGGCACCGTGGAAGACCAGCATACATGTTACATTTATTGCAAAACCATGTAATTACAGTAACACATGTGAACTACAACTTCAGTTCCGCATGGGAGGAAACATTAACCCTGTAAGGAGAAACTACAACAAATTAAAACTGTACGCAAAGGGAAGAGAATTGTGAAATGGCCGGGACTAAAAGTAGTCGTTCCCAATCTGATTGTAATTATCTTGACACTCAATAAACATTTACATTTAATATATAATAATTACCTTGTCAGTTATTGGATTTCCTTCCTCAGGTTGGGTTAATGGAAGTGGAACTTCAAGGTCTGCACGAGGCTTCTGCGACAGAGCCCCTCGTATATCGCAATTTGAAATAGCTTTCAAACCTCTGCCTGCAGGTTTTCTAGTTTTGGATAGTTTCGGCTTATGCACCGTATTTGCATCGGCTGCCAAAGTTTGCGAAGCTGGAAGTACAACTCGTCTGTTTGTTGCTGATGGTATCTTTTTCTGCGGCTGTTCATTCCGCATAGAATCTGAACTGATTTCGCGCTCCTTAAACAGTGGAATTGGAGATGAAGTGTTTACCGAATTTACAGAATCTAAAATAATGACTTTGGCTTTGTTTTTCGTATCTTCTGCGGCTCTCTTTCGTTTACTGAAAAAGTGAGTGATCGAAGTTTGGGCCATTGCTCTCCGCTTATGAAAATACCACTTAAATATCGAGATATTTCACATTAGACACAACCACACTACTCGCTAACACCACTACAAGTTACATCTGCAGGATAAAAGTATCAACATACTTTCCCGCGGTTTTTGGACTTTCGGCACAGAACACAATACACCTCCTTAGATATTCTGTGCAACACACGGAAACAAGTGCTGCACTCTGAGAGGCATATAAAGAACCATTCCATGGTTGTTTGAAATATGAAAAATTGTGGTCATGAACTATGGTTATAAATAATGCAAACACGTCTCTTATCACTACATCCACGTGATAGATTCATAAACATCTCAAGGTCACTTCGTAATCAATTTCCGACACATATATGAACTTGGACCGTAACGATAACTATCAGCAATAACCGAAGGCCTTCAGCTAATTTCCAGTCAAATCGAGGTTGGTAATGCTTTTTACTCATATAGTTGTAACACCTATGGTAATTAAGCATTTCTTATTGAGAAAACTAACACCGATTTATAGATAACGATACGGGTCACTATGAGGTTACAGGACTTTTACTTTCGGTTCCTTGTGCACATGTTACTTTGTTGAACTATCGCTACGACAACGTTTGTTGCGCCATCTGAATTAGTGGAAAACTGTTGTGGCCGGCCGCCATACTCAAACATTAACGACTTTGACGAAAATGTTACCCTTTGGTGTATAGTGCAAGAATATAACTTGTATCATGAACTCTAAAACAGACGTAAATAGACGGGTCCTTGCCATAAAGGCCAAGAAGAAACGCCATAAACCTGGGAAAAGAAAGGGTAAGAATGAAGAACATGGCAACCGAGAGACACGGTACTCGAACAAGACAGACCCGTGTCATTCGTCTTCCAATGAAACAATCGAAGATGATGAGGACGAATACTTCAGCTCTGACGAAGAGGAACAGGAAGATCCTTTAGATTATTGTAAGGGTGGATATCATCCTGTGAAAATAGGAGACTTCTTCCAGAGCAGATATCACGTCACTAGGAAGTTAGGTTGGGGTCACTTTTCAACTGTGTGGTTATGCTGGGATCTACTTGACAAGCAGTTTGTTGCTTTAAAGGTAGTGAAAAGCGCCTCTCACTTCACGGAGACAGCATTGGATGAAATAAAACTCTTGAAAGTGGTACGTGAAAGTGATGTGAACGACCCGAAGAGAAATAAGACAGTTCAATTACTTAACGACTTCAAAATAAGTGGTGTAAATGGCACCCACGTGTGTATGGTGTTTGAAGTGCTCGGTCATAATTTGTTGAAGCTAATTATCAGGAGTAATTACCGTGGAATACCACGCGCCAATGTCAAGTCTATCATAAGGCAAGTTCTGGAAGGGCTTGATTATCTGCACACCAAATGCAAGATAATCCATACCGATATCAAACCCGAAAATGTTCTGATTTGTGTCGATGAAAGCTATATTAAGAGACTAGCTACAGAAGCCACAGAATTACATACAATGGGATTGAAACTTCCAGTTTCTCTTATAAGTACTGCACCAAAAGAATTTCAAGAGCCCAATCCAAACGCTAAGATGTCCAGAAATAAGAAGAAAAAGCTGAAGAAGAAAGCCAAAAGGCAAACGGAACTCCTGAAAAAGCAGATGGAGCAGATTGAAGAAATAGAAGAACAAAAGCAAAAAGAAATAGCAGAAGGGTATCAGAACATGGCAGGTGATACCACATTGATGCAACGTGATAAGTCTGATGAAGAGAATGGTACAAATGAAGATGCAGTTAGAGGTGATGGCATCTCAGATTGTAAAGTAATAGATACAGCATATCAAAATGGCTGTGATAAGACTGAACACTGTAACAAATCAATGGAAGATGACACTACAAGAGGTGAAGAAATGAGTACACAGCAGTCCTTTGATGAAAAGAGCTGCGGAGAAGGTGAAAGAGTATCAGACAGGGAGTTAAAGATAATAGAAGAATCTCCAGAGAAAAGTGAGAAAACAGAATCTGAATCTTATCCAAGTCCTCCTGTAAATTTTACATCTTTCAACGAGGATCCAAAATCCAGACAGGCTGATGCAGCTTTAGAAGAGTGTGACGTGGAGGTGAAAATAGCTGATTTAGGTAACGCCTGTTGGGTTAATAGACACTTCACTGAAGATATACAGACACGGCAATATCGCTCATTGGAAGTTCTGCTTGGAGCTGGTTACGGAACATCTGCAGATATATGGAGTACAGCATGCATGGCCTTCGAGCTCGCTACTGGGGACTACCTGTTTGAACCACACTCTGGTGAAGATTACTCGAGGGACGAAGACCACTTGGCTCATATCATTGAGTTGTTAGGAGAAATTCCACGAAGAATTGCAATGTCTGGAAAGCATTCTCGGCAGTTCTTCAATAAGAAATGTGAACTTCGACATATAACCGGACTCAAGCCTTGGGGACTGTATGAGGTGTTAACGGAAAAATACGAATGGGATCCCAAAGAAGCACAAGAGTTTACAGCTTTCCTTCGGCCGATGTTGGATTTTGATCCTAACCGACGTGCCACAGCAGCAGAATGCCTGAAGCATCCTTGGTTAAATTAGCAAGAACATTAAACTAAGGACTTAAAATTCCACTTCCCTAAAAGTAATTAGACACCAGTTTACATAGCATAACTTCTAAATAGGTTATTCACTATTACTTGTTGAAAAATAAGACAAGATTAGGCTGTCATCAAGATATATTCGTTATCACTCTTCCAGTGCTTCAAAATTATGTTAATATTTAAATTTAGAATAGCTAAGGCCTTTTTTGATTACTTTAGAGCATTTGCTCGCGAGAACATACAAAGAGCAAAATGAAAACAGTAGTTAATTTAAATTGTAATACTCTGTTAGTATACATGTGCTCAAATGTAAACATAAAGGGTATTGAATTAATTTTGAAGAAAGCTGTAGCTTACGACCAGCCACCTCGTAAACACTTGGTGAGTAAATTAAGAGAGTAGGTCATTAAACTCATTTGACTTTTAGTACCTTAAAAGTTGTACATTAATGCATATACATATGTTTGCACTATTGTGACAAACATGTTTTATCAGGAAATTAAAAACAGCAATGAATGAAGAGAAACTGTATTTATTTAGTGCTATGAGCAATAACATGTATTAAAGGTTATGCTTCACTGATTCTGAATGCTTGATTTATTTTAAACAGTTGCAAGGAGCCACAAGTACCACCATGCCAATGATAGTAACGGTAAGTGTAGGGCATTTGTACCTGGCCGTCTACGCGAAACAACTAAGTACTGGCGCATGTGCAGGTCTGTTGCTGGTCCGTGACAGTAAGTGTAGGGCGTTTGTACCTGGCCGTCTACACGAAACAACTAAGTACTGGCGCATGTGCAGGTCTGTTGCTGGTCCGTGACAGTAAGTGTAGGGCGTTTGTACCTGGCCGTGTACGCAAAACAACGAAGTACTGGCGCATGCGCAGGTCTGTTGCTGGTCCGTAACAGTAAGTGTAGGGCGTTTGTACCTGGCCGTCTACGCAAAACAACCAAGTACTGGCGCATGCGCAGGTCTGTTGCTGGTCGGCTAATCGAAGCAATCGAGGGGTTATTGCTTCTACACTTACCGTAACAGTAAGTGTAGGGCGTTTGTACCTGGCTGTCTACGCGAAACAACTAAGTACTGGCGCATGTGCAGGTCTGTTGCTGGTCGGCTAATCGAACCAATGGAGGGGTTATTGCTTCTACACTTACCGTAACAGTAAGTGTAGGGCGTTTGTACCTGGCTGTCTACGCGAAACAACTAAGTACTGGCGCATGCGCAGGTCTGTTGCTGGTCGGCTAATCGAAGCAATGGAGGGGTTATTGCTTCTACACTTACCGTAACAGTAAGTGTAGGGCGTTTGTACCTGGCCGTCTACGCGAAACAACTAAGTACTGGCGCATGCGCAGGTCTGTTGCTGGTCGGCTAATCGAAGCAATGGAGGGGTTATTGCTTCTACACTTACCGTAACAGTAAGTGTAGGGCGTTTGTACCTGGCCGTCTACGCGAAACAACTAAGTACTGGCGCATGCGCAGGTCTGTTGCTGGTCGGCTAATCGAAGCAATGGAGGGGTTATTGCTTCTACACTTACCGTAACAGTAAGTGTAGGGCGTTTGTACCTGGCCGTCTACGCGAAACAACTAAGTACTGGCGCATGCGCAGGTCTGTTGCTGGTCGGCTAATCGAAGCAATGGAGGGGTTATTGCTTCTACACTTACCGTAACAGTAAGTGTAGGGCGTTTGTACCTGGCTGTCTACGCGAAACAACTAAGTACTGGCGCATGTGCAGGTCTGTTGCTGGTCGGCTAATCGAAGCAATGGAGGGGTTATTGCTTCTACACTTACCGTAACAGTAAGTGTAGGGCGTTTGTACCTGGCCGTCTACGCGAAACAACTAAGTACTGGCGCATGCGCAGGTCTGTTGCTGGTTGGCTAATCGAAGCAATGGAGGGGTTATTGCTTCTACACTTACCGTAACAGTAAGTGTAGGGCGTTTGTACCTGGCTGTCTACGCGAAACAACTAAGTACTGGCGCATGTGCAGGTCTGTTGCTGGTCGGCTAATCGAAGCAATGGAGGGGTTATTGCTTCTACACTTACCGTAACGGTAAGTGTAGGGCGTTTGTACCTGGCCGTCTACGCGAAACAACTAAGTACTGGCGCATGCGCAGGTCTGTTGCTGGTCGGCTAATCGAAGCAATGGAGGGGTTATTGCTTCTACACTTACCGTAACGGTAAGTGTAGGGCGTTTGTACCTGGCCGTCTATGCAAAACAACGAAGTACTGGCGCATGCGCAGGTCTGTTGCTGGTCGGCTAATCAAAGCGATGGAGGGGTTATTGCCAACCGAAGGTAAAAAGCCATGCATGCAACGGGAGTAGTGCCAACATTGCATAAATGTAACTAGTTCAGCAATCGTGTATTAGTAATTTGGGTAGTGATGTTAGTATTATGACTGTTATTCAACACCTTAGATATGTACCACAATGTATGACTTGCATTTGTGTGGAAATACACGTTGGCGCTACTGCCATTGCATGCAGTATTGCTTGGACTAGCCGACCAGCAATAGACCTGCAGATGTGCCAGTACTTCGTTGTTTCGCGGCCAGGTACAAACGCCCTACACTTACCATAGTAACTTTAGGACTAAAATAGTAATTTATGCAGTCCTACTATAAATTATAATTTACTGTTTATGTTTATAAATAAGTTGGTGTATATGGCAGATATGTGTGACATGACTGTTTTCCAGATTGCATCTCCAGAAGAATGTACTGGTGATCCAGGACGTGGCCTAGGCGGCTGGAACATTGCATGCACTGAAAATACCAACATACAATTATAGCTTTGTTCCAACAAGCAGTTCTGACCTAACATGGGCCACTCGAGTACACTCTAGAACTAGTTCAGAATTATGTATAAAATCAGCCCCATGAGAAAATTAATGAAATATAGTGCAGTGGATAGACCTTATCCCTGATTACGATTTTCAAAGTTTCATTTGGCGGCCGAGCTTTGTTTTTTATTTTTGAGCAACTTCTGTACACGTTCTGGTTAGTTGTCTATACGACCAGATGATAGGGTCCTGTCAGATCAAAATTTAGCCAGTGGTAGGTTAGTTGTCTATACGACCAGATGATAGGGTCCTGTCTGATCAAAATTTAGCCAGTGGTAGGTTAGTTGTCTATACGACCAGATGATAGGGTCCTGTCTGATCAAAATTTAGCCAGTGTCAGGTTAGTTGTCTATACGACCAGATGATAGGGTCCTGTCTGATCAAAATTTAGCCAGTGGTAGGTTAGTTGTCTATACGACCAGATGATAGGGTCCTGTCTGATCAAAATTTAGCCAGTGTCAGGTTAGTTGTCTATACGACCAGATGATAGGGTCCTGTCTGATCAAAATTTAGCCAGTGTTAGGTTTGTGTGTGTATATGACCAAATAAGAGGGTGCGCCATAGCCGAGTGGTTAGACCATTGACTTCTCACTGAAGCAGCCTGCATTCGATCCCAGGCAACTGCATTTGGGATTGGTGGTGGACGAAGCGGCACTGGGGCGGGTTTCCCAGTGTCACCGCCTGCAGTGCCGTAGTAGTAAAAGTGGGCAATAAACACTACAAAAAAGAGATAGTCCTGTCTCATCGAAATTTAGCTAGTGTTAGGTTATGTTAGGTTAGGTTACTTGTCTATATGACAGGGTCCTGTGTTATCAAAATAAATTTAGCCTATGTTTATGCTATTCATTACAAGTACATCAATTGTAAACAGAAATACAAAATGTATCCATTGACTATATTTCATTCATTTTCTTGAGGGGCTGATTGTATACATATTTTTACCATTGAAACAGTTCTTGAGCCACTCTGATCATTACCCCCTCCCGCCCGCCCCCCCCCCCCCCCCCCCCACAAAAAAAAAATTCCTGTAGGTAATAAGGGATTTTCTGCTGTAAACAGAGTATCACATTTCCTATACTGTCAGTTCCAATTGATTCTGAATAATGCACAGTAGACTATAGGATTTACATGTCCAGAATGTTTCAGTTCCATTCCTATTCAATAACCAATTTCACTGTTGAAATAAGAAGAGTCACACTAATTTTTACAATTACTTCACTCACTTGTTTATTAAAAACTGGAACGTTTTCGATTTCACTGTACTTGGTGCCAATCAATAAGATTGACAGTCAGTCCCAAACCACATGATGGAAACGTGTAAATGAACAGGAGGAGATGTGTAAGTCATAGCGGTCGCCATAGCAATGGTAGGTGTGAAATCAGTGTTGCAGTGATTAGCATGTGCCTGACAAGCAATTCACCAGTAACAAACTGTGCAAACTTGTCTTAAGAGGTAGAATCAGGACTGAAAAATCAATGCCATAGTAGGGTTTGAACCACGGATCTTCCACTCATCAAACGGCTGCTCTAACCACTAAGCTACCATGGCCAACTTGCCAGTACGACATTAAATTCCCCAACCGATTCATACTTTCCTGGTATACCACAAGAGAATCTCACATCAGAGATAAATACCCCAAGGGCAACTTACAACTGTAAGTACTTTATGTCCCGGGTTTAAGTAACCTTCAGATGGTAATTATTATTTATGTATGCCAACAAACTTACTGCTGGTGTTTTTAAACACGTCATGTGTGGGTAAACTGAAAAGTTCACAGATTTTTCAGACCTGATTCCACCTCTCAAACATTACCCACACACGGTTTGTATGTTTAGAAACACCATTTGTAAGTTTGTTGGCATAAATAAATAATAATGTGCATCTTACATTCTGTTTTCACTGCATACATACTGTAGCGCCATCTTGCAACGCTTCCATCAGTTAGAGATTGCCTGTGTGCTGACAGGTTCATTTGCTGGTTATTTGACTGAGTCTTGTATTTGTGCATATGTTGTGAGAATTTGCAATTTGTCTTACACCTCTAATGAATATTTAACTACAGTTTGTTGAGCAGTTCATGGTCCCTGGCAGGAGTGCAGTACGCCAGTGAACAATTCGAGATAAACAGCGATATCTGCTTCTAGTCGCACTTGTGATAGTGGTGCCAACCATGGAATGTGTATTCATGCGGAACTTAAATGTTATTTCGAGTTCATGCAGAATAAATACTTGCAACTACTCCCATCTTTCCCTCACAGATCATTTTGTAGCTTTTCTATGTATTTTCCCAGGCCTGTCTGTCACCAGTGTTATATCGCCTAATTCCTGTAAGGGTAAGTCATCTGTTACATTTCTCTAACTATTCATTTAACCTTGGCCCAAGCTAGTTCTATAGGGTTGAGATTACACATGTATGGAGACAAGCAAGGGAAAGTATGGTCCAATGAAATCCAAAATGCGTTTGCTTTAGAAACAAGCTCTTAAGGTTTGTTTGTATCACTCATCCTGTAAAGATCTGTTTTACACATAGAATTGTCACTCTGTAACCACAATATCACACTTCTAGATGTAGGTTTATCTTCTACACTCATTTTTTCCTTACTTCCGAGATGCTAGTGACTCATCCAGTTTTTAACTGAAATGAATATTAGCATATTACTGAGCAAACATAGCAGGAATAACATTGGACGCAAGTTGGCAACTTAACCAGCAGCAAGTCGGTCTGGGTGGCTCAGTTGGTTAGACACTGGCCTACTGATCCCAAGGTCACGGGTTCAAATCCAGCCCAGACCAGTGGTTTTTAAGTGTGCTTAGAAATGACAGCTCCATGTCAGTAGATTTACTAGCATGTAAAAGAACTCCTGCACGATGAAATTCTGGCACGCAGACAACGCTGATGTGATCCTGGCAATTTACAGCATTGTTAAGCAACAAAATGATTAACTAGCAGCAGTGTTATCCAGGGTGATTACAAAATACGTGGTGGAATGTCTCTCATCTCCCCTTCAGTCAAAAGCAGCACAACCAAATGAAACTTGCACTCGGGAAACAAAATTGTTGCTGGTATATATACACAAACTAGGGGGGCATTTGTGTATATATACCCTGATGAAAACCATGGAGAATCAAATGGTTAAAAGCTTGAATTTTATAAATTTGACACGGCTGATCACCTGAGAATCAACTATTAGTAACATTTGTCATTAAAGTTTTAAGTCTTATAAATAAAATTAATTGAAAACTACGTCAACATTTAAAAAAACACACTTTGCTTCAACTTGTAGTAATATTTAACTTGGGACTAGTTTCGGAGAGGATCCTCTCCATCATTCAGCTGTTGGGTCGACTGATTCAACATCATAATAAAACTGTATTTGGTAAAGGCATATATCCCAGTTAAACAGTTATGCAGTGAATGGTATTGCTGCAGAATATGGTCACAAAATAGGTTGGCTTCCCCTTTGCTTGTTTAACCCAATTGGGTCAAAGTAAAGAGCTATGTTAGGCAAAACGAAGATTTCACTGTGTCGTGTCACAAAGCTACAGAATAGGCTGTAGAGCTGAAAACTGTGAAAAAGTGCTGTTCAAACCAAGGGCATAATATGTAAGTGCAACATGGGAAAATGAAGGAGTTTTGGAAGAAAGGATAGAAGAGCTTGTCATTTTCGCAGGGAATTCTAACTACAACAGCAATGATGCACGATTCGGATATCAGTGGCATTTCCCCATTACAATATTTCACAGTTCTGTCTCTTTTGGTAATGCAAATCTTTACGTTATGTATGACTTGCATATTCTATCTTTTGCACGTAAATTCACTCTTTTACTATTGTCTTCAAATATAAAGAATTAAATAGAAAATGAATATCTGGGCTTGTGAGTCGTTGTCTAATGGAAAATCTTCCAGACATTTTGTCCAAAGCTGCACCGAACATCCTCAGTGGTGTGGCCATAGAACTGTGCTAGTCTGTGCAACAGCTGATACATGGGCTTATGCTTAGCATGGGAGGGTGGAGCCAGTTGGTCCTGTCTTTGTTTATTGGTTCGACTGCTGCATGGGCTGGACTAAAGTGGGGGCTGTTTCCAGTGTCTATGGCCTATGATCTTGAATTTGTCTCTAGATAGGTTTCTTGCGTGCTTTGTATAATGCTGGATGCCAAGCTTTATTTATGTGTTTTGTTTCTTCCTTTCTTTTGCAGTTATTCTTATGTTTGAAAATCTCTGTGGCTTCACGACTTAAACAGACGTATTAATGGACTGGAAGATAGGATAGCTGTGTCCACAGTTCATTATTATACCCATTTAAGTTGTGAAGCCATAGAGATTTTCAGACATAAAGATAACTTCAATAGGAAGGAAGTAACAAAGTGCTTAAATAAAGCTTGGCATCCAGAACTATACAAAGTACGCAAGAAACGTGACTGAGGACAAATCTAAGATCATGCGCCATCAGCAGCCTTAGCCAAGTAAATGCCAGCACTTGGATACCAATCACAGACAATGGAAGCGGTCCCCGCTTTAGCCCAGCCCATGTAGCTGCCGAACCAGTATAGACCACACCAACCATTGTTTAAGCATATAAAACCTGTGAAACCACTATCAGTCATTGCCAAGACTAGCAGTTCTAAGCCACACCAGTGAAGATGTTCAACGCAGTTTCAGACGGAACGTTTGGAAGGAGATTTTCCACTAGATGACGGCCCACAAACCTGGACATTGATTTTCTATTTATTGACACCGGCCGTGAAAGTTTATGCAATTTGATCAATATGAATAATACCTGCTCTACATTGCAAGCACAATCTAGCCATCTTTGTACACATAATCCTAATGCACTCCACGTGGTCACCTCTCTTGCGCAGTGAACTCTCGATCCCTTTCTTGATTACACCAGTTATAGTTCACAAAATGTTCAAAGAGCAAATTGAAAATTCAGAACCAGTTCCAAATTGATTCTTGCTGTTGTTGAAATGCCACTCGGCTATTGTGCATACTCATATAATTCAGAATTGATTCTAGAACGTGTTGGAACAAACCTAATGATAATAACGGACTGATAGAAATCATTCCTATTTGGGTTTTCTTCTCTTATAGCTCTTTTAGTACTCTCAGATAGAAGGCAGTAGCGTATTTCAGTTGTAGTTCCTCGATGCAGGACTGCTGCGTGAGTTAGTAAGTTAGACATGATGGTGAGTTACTTCTTTCTTGTTTCTGGTGTGGACCACGTCTTGTTAGCTCAGTTAGATATTAAAAATTATGCAGACGTTTCGCCGCAAAACTGTTCAGCTTCATCAATGGGTAATGGCAAAAAATCCATCCAATTAGTCACTTCCTACTCTGATTGGCTTTGTCCCATGCCTCTCGTAATCCTATTGGTTTCTTCTCCACCAATAGGAAGTTGACTTGCTAATAGGGCCTCTTCCATATCATGTTGAGTGGTTTGCCTGTGTCACAGTTCAGACTGCTCTTTTCCTTTACTATTCAATGAGACAAATTGTCACAGATTGCTAAAAGTCTGAAGTTGTCCAAGTGAATGTGGTGGCTGGTGTTCTCTGCATTGACTTTGACAACTTCAAACATTTAGCAATCTGTGACAATTTCTCTCATTAAATAGTGAGGAAAAGCATAACAGGCAAACCACTCAGCACAATATGGAAGAGCCTATTAGTAGGTCAACTTTCTATTGGTGGAGAAGGAACCAATAGGATTATGAGTGGGACGGGACGAGGCCAATCAGAGTAGGCAGTGAATAATTGGATGGATTTTTTGCAGTCACCCATTGATGAAGCCGAACATAGCTTTGCGGCGAAACATCCGCATAATTTTTAAATTCTTAAAAAAGCGAACAAGACACAGCCCATACTGGAAACAAGAAAGAAGTAATGGACAAAGGCCGTGGAAGTCTACTTAGTCATTTAATGATGGTGAGCTTTTTGCAAGACTGAGGATGTTTTTCATATACACGCTTTCATTCTTCCTATTAATGCTAGGTTGTTTTTCAGAGATGTTGAGTTTCATTGGAACAATGCGCATGTGCTGTGTGCCACACAGATGGGGGACAGCTACCAGGTGAGCAAAAAGCTTAGAACCTGCTGCATGGTGTTTTGCCTGTCCACTTACTCAGCGCTCATTGCCATCTGCCGCTATTACAGAAAGGCTCAAATGAAAACATACACTTTCAAAGGCTTTACTTGGAACCTTATGAAAGGAGCTGCTAAAACTGGTCACCATGTCCATACATTTTTGGCAGCACCATTTTAGAAACTATCCATCGCTCACCATGGTTCACGTTGAGAAATGTTGGCAATTTCCTGGCAGATACTTGGTTTTAATTCTTCCAGGGTCTGTGTTTGTCCTGTACACTTTGTTTCAAGTTACCCCAGAGATAGAAATCACTTGTTGGAGCTCTAGAAACCTTTCTTTGCTAATGACACACCATACACCAATTTTTTCGTCATGAAGGGTTACGTAATGAACAGTATTAAGTTCTGAGTTAGAGGGCCAATTTTTTTTCGAGTGAACAGTTGACGCTTGTGCATACATGAATACCGTTTGGCCTTTTTTTTACTTTCTCTACTATATATAGTAAAGTAGAGGGAGTATTGTGTTCCGCCCAAGTATTCGATGTCGAGATTGTACCAGAAATATATGCTTTGAGGCCCCCTGAATCCAATAAAAGCATTTTTAGAAAAAGGTCCACATGTGTGTCAGTCTGTGCACAGCATAACTCGAAAGCGATAAATTGGTTAAAAACCAGTTGGCATTTAAGCCTAATGTCTTTCAAAGATGCGACACGAAGATTTTGAAGAAAATAGCCCCATTCTAAATTACCCTTTACATGGAACATTTTTCAAATGACTTTGACAGGCCCTTAAACCATGTTAACATGGAAAATTTTTCAAAAATGTTGATTTTCTTGAAAATGGCTCTAATAATTTTGTTAAAAATGTCATATGTTTGAGATATTTTTATGAGTCTGTATCTTGAATTTTCTGGCTATAGTCCATGAAGTCCTGTTTACTCTGGATAACTTCTGCATAACTGGTAAACTGTGAGAGATAGAGCAAATCTTTCTGTACAAAAAATGTAGATCTTGCTAAAACTTACAATTTGTCTAAATAAATGCTTTTGTAGAATGAACCATTTTGGAGATATTGCTTGTTATTTGTGTTTTGGAGAACTTATACTTCTGTCAAATAGAACATTGTTATTAATTTTTTTATATGTTAACTGTGAGAGAACAGAATTTGAAAGCTTTAAAAGATTTGACTATTGCTCAAAGTCTACTGTATTCTCATATTCCCCTTGCACCTACAGGGAAATAAGGAATAAGATAATTTTTGTAAATGTTTATCTCAACTAACATGAAGATATAATAATAAGAGTTTGTAAAAATGGTTAGTACAAGAGTAGAGAAAATCATGTGAACGTTAGATTTTTATAGTGAATTGACAAGGAGCGTGATTTTGCCTATTTTCGACAAGGCCTACAGCTCATATGGCAAATCTTTTGATGAGAACAATTCAAAGAATGTTGCGAGACAGAATTATTAGTAGACGTGTGGCCCCTTTGGGCCCCTGACCTAACCATCCTGCGATTTCTATCTCTGGGGTAGTTTAAAGCACAAAGTGTACAGGACAAACCCACACATTCTGGAAGAATTAAAACCAAATATCTACCAGGAATTTTCCAGCATTTCTCAAGGTGAACTATGAGTGGTGAATACAAGAAGTAGAATCGGGACTGGAAAATTCAATACCACACCTGGGATTTGAACCATGGACCTGCCGCTTCAAATCCTGGGTGTGGCATTGAATTTTTCAGTTCTGATTCTACCTCTCATTGTCTGCATACAGCTTGTGTGTCTGAAAACACCAGCAGCTGGCACAAAACACAAGTGATGGATAGTTCCTAAAGAGGTACCAAAATGTGTGGACAATGACAGTGGCCAGCTTAATCACCTTGTTTTATAACATTGGTAAGTAAACCTTTAAAAGTAGGTTTAAAAATCTTGTATTGTTTCATCTGCACCTTTCTATGTTAGTGGCAGACGGCGAGTGCCGAGGTTGCAGACAGGCAAAACACTGTGCAGCTGGTTTGTAAGTTTTTTGTTCTCCCGTTACAAACACTTCATGAAATGGACTACAAAACATATATTCTAAATGCTGCAAAACATTATTTCTGCCATTATTTACTTATGCCAACAAATTTCCTGTTGTTAAACACAAGCCATGTGTGGGCAATGCACCTGCCTGGTAAGTAGAGCATCTGTGGTTCAAATCCCAGCTGCGGCATTGAATTTTTCAGTTCCTATTCTACTTCTCAAATATTAAATCTGTGTAAAATAAGAACAAATTAGAAACTAAAAGCTTCACTTATGTTAGTAATATTGTAAATTCTTCAATTGGCAATTAAACTTGCAATATTATTAAGATAAGTAAAGCTTTTAGTTTCTAGTTATTTTAGATTCTGTTGCTTCACTGTTAATAGCTTCAATTTTCCTTGATTTATTTAAATCTGTCATTTTCTAAAAGATTAATAATTAATACAACATTGTCAAACACTTGGGAAATGCACATGCTCGGTATGGCAACTATGGCAAGGTGCAGTGGAACAGTGTTGCACATGTGCACCTAGCTACCAGAATGGACATGCTCGGTACGGCGACTATGGCAAGGTGCAGTGGAACAGTGTTGCACGTGTGCACCTAGCTACCAGAATGCACATGCTCGGTACGGCGACTATGGCAAGGTACAGTGGAACAGTGTTGCACATGTGCACCTAGCTATCAGAATGGACATGCTCGGTACGGCGACTATGGCAAGGTGCAGTGGAACAGTGTTGCACATGTGCACCTAGCTACCAGAATGGACATGCTCGGTATGGCGACTATGGCAAGGTGCAGTGGAACAGTGTTGCACGTGTGCACCTAGCTACCAGAATGCACATGCTCAGTATGGCGGCTATGGCAAGGTACAGTGGAACAGTGGTGCACATGTGCACCTAGCTACCAGAATGCACATGCTCGGTATGGCGGCTATGGCAAGGTACAGTGGAACAGTGGTGCACGTGTGCACCTAGCTACCAGAATGGACATGCTCAGTATGGCGGCTATGGCAAGGTGCAGTGGAACAGTGTTGCACGTGTGCACCTAGCTATCAGAATGCACATGCTCGGTATGGCGACTATGGCAAGGTGCAGTGGAACAGTGTTGCACGTGTGCACCTAGCTACCAGAATGGACATGCTCGGTATGGCGACTATGGCAAGGTGCAGTGGAACAGTGTTGCACATGTGCACCTAGCTACCAGAATGCACATGCTCGGTATGGTGACTATGGCAAGGTGCAGTGGAACAGTGTTGCACATGTGCACCTAGCTACCAGAATGGACATGCTCAGTATGGCGGCTATGGCAAGGTGCAGTGGAACAGTGTTGCAAATGTGCACCTAGCTACCAGAATGGACATGCTCGGTATGGCGACTATGGCAAGGTACAGTGGAACAGTGTTGCACATGTGCACCTAGCTACCAGAATGGACATGCTCGGTATGGCGGCTATGGCAAGGTACAGTGGAACAGTGTTGCACGTGTGCACCTAGCTACCAGAATGGACATGCTCGGTATGGCGACTATGGCAAGGTACAGTGGAACAGTGTTGCACATGTGCACCTAGCTACCAGAATGGACATGCTCGGTATGGCGACTATGGCAAGGTGCAGTGGAACAGTGTTGCACGTGTGCACCTAGCTACCAGAATGCACATGCTTGGTATGGCGACTATGGCAAGGTGCAGTGGAACAGTGTTGCACGTGTGCACCTAGCTACCAGAATGCACATGCTCGGTATGGCGACTATGGCAAGGTGCAGTGGAACAGTTGCACGTGTGCACCTAGCTACCAGAATGGACATGCTCGGTACGGTGACTATGGCAAGGTGCAATGGAACAGTGTTGCACATGTGCACCTAGCTACCAGAATGGACATCTCGGTACGGCGACTATGGCAAGGTACAGTGGAACAGTGTTGCACATGTGCACCTAGCTACCAGAATGCACATGCTCGGTATGGTGGCTATGGCAAGGTGCAGTGGAACAGTGTTGCACATGTGCACCTAGCTACCAGAATGCACATGCTCGGTATGGTGGCTATGGCAAGGTGCAGTGGAACAGTGTTGCACATGTGCACCTAGCTACCAGAATGCACATGCTCGGTATGGTGGCTATGGCAAGGTGCAGTGGAACAGTGTTGCACATGTGCACCTAGCTACCAGAATGCACATGCTCGGTATGGTGGCTATGGCAAGGTGCAGTGGAACAGTGTTGCACATGTGCACCTAGCTACCAGAATGGACATGCTCGGTATGGCGACTATGGCAAGGTACAGTGGAACAGTGTTGCACGTGTGCACCTAGCTACCAGAATGGACATGCTCGGTATGGTGACTATGGCAAGGTGCAGTGGAACAGTGGTGCACATGTGCACCTAGCTACCAGAATGGACATGCTCGGTATGGTGACTACGGCAAGGTGCAGTGGAACAGTGGTGCACATGTGCACCTAGCTACCAGAATGCACATGCTCAGTATGGTGACTATGGCAAGGTACAGTGGAACAGTGTTGCACATGTGCACCTAGCTACCAGAATGCACATGCTCGGTATGGTGGCTATGGCAAGGTGCAGTGGAACAGTGTTACACGTGTGCACCTAGCTACCAGAATGCACATGCTCGGTACGGTGACTATGGCAAGGTACAGTGGAACAGTGTTGCACATGTGCACCTAGCTACCAGAATGCACATGCTCGGTACGGTGACTATGGCAAGGTGCAGTGGAACAGTGTTGCACATGTGCACCTAGCTACCAGAATGCACATGCTTGGTATGGCGACTATGGCAAGGTGCAGTGGAACAGTGTTGCACATGTGCACCTAGCTACCAGAATGTACATGCTCGGTACGGCGACTATGGCAAGGTGCAGTGGAACAGTGTTGCACATGTGCACCTAGCTACCAGAATGTACATGCTCGGTACGGCGACTATGGCAAGGTGCAGTGGAACAGTGTTGCACATGTGCACCTAGCTATCAGAATGTACATGGTTGGTATGGTGACTATGGCAAGGTGCAGTGGAACAGTGTTGCACATGTGCACCTAGCTACCAGAATGTACATGCTCGGTACGGCGACTATGGCAAGGTGCAGTGGAACAGTGTTGCACATGTGCACCTAGCTACCAGAATGCACATGCTTGGTATGGCAACTATGGCAAGGTGCAGTGGAACAGTGGTGCACATGTGCACCTAGCTACCAGAATGCACATGCTCGGTATGGTGACTATGGCAAGGTGCAGTGGAACAGTGTTGCACATGTGCACCTAGCTACCAGAATGGACATGCTCGGTATGGTGACTATGGCAAGGTGCAGTGGAACAGTGTTGCACATGTGCGCCTAGCTACCAGAATGGACATGCTTGGTATGGCGACTATGGCAAGGTGCAGTGGTACAGTGTTGCACGTGTGCACCTAGCTACCAGAATGTACATGCTTGGTATGGCGACTATGGCAAGGTGCAGTGGAACAGTGGTGCATGTGTGCACCTAGCTACCAGAATGCACATGCTCGGTACGGTGACTATGGCAAGGTGCAGTGGAACAGTGTTGCACGTGTGCACCTAGCTACCAGAATGCACATGCTCGGTATGGCGACTATGGCAAGGTGCAGTGGAACAGTGTTGCACATGTGCACCTAGCTACCAGAATGGACATGCTCGGTACGGCGACTATGGCAAGGTGCAGTGGAACAGTGTTGCACGTGTGCACCTAGCTACCAGAATGCACATGCTCGGTATGGTGACTATGGCAAGGTACAGTGGAACAGTGTTGCACATGTGCACCTAGCTACCAGAATGCACATGCTCAGTATGGTGGCTATGGCAAGGTACAGTGGAACAGTGGTGCACATGTGCACCTAGCTACCAGAATGGACATGCTCGGTACGGCGACTATGGCAAGGTGCAGTGGAACAGTGTTGCACGTGTGCACCTAGCTACCAGAATGCACATGCTGGGTATGGCGACTATGGCAAGGTGCAGTGGAACAGTGGTGCACGTGTGCACCTAGCTACCAGAATGCACATGCTTGGTATGGCGGCTATGGCAAGGTGCAGTGGAACAGTGTTGCACATGTGCACCTAGCTATCAGAATGGACATGCTCAGTATGGTGACTATGGCAAGGTGCAGTGGAACAGTGTTGCACATGTGCACCTAGCTACCAGAATGCACATGCTGGGTATGGCGGCTATGGCAAGGTGCAGTGGAACAGTGTTGCACATGTGCACCTAGCTACCAGAATGCACATGCTTGGTATGGCGACTATGGCAAGGTGCAGTGGAACAGTGTTGCACATGTGCACCTAGCTACCAGAATGGACATGCTCGGTACGGCGACTATGGCAAGGTGCAGTGGAACAGTGTTGCACATGTGCACCTAGCTACCAGAATGGACATGCTTGGTAGGGTGACTATGGCAAGGTGCAGAGGAACAGTGTTGCACGTGTGCACCTAGCTACCAGAATGGACATGCTTGGTATGGCGACTATGGCAAGGTGCAGTGGAACAGTGTTGCACATGTGCACCTAGCTACCAGAATGGACATGCTTGGTATGGTGACTATGGCAAGGTACAGTGGAACAGTGTTGCACATGTGCACCTAGCTACCAGAATGGACATGCTTGGTATGGTGACTATGGCAAGGTACAGTGGAACAGTGTTGCACATGTGCACCTAGCTACCAGAATGGACATGCTTGGTATGGTGACTATGGCAAGGTGCAGTGGAACAGTGTTGCACATGTGCACCTAGCTACCAGAATGCACATGCTCGGTATGGTGACTATGGCAAGGTGCAGAGGAACAGTGTTGCACGTGTGCACCTAGCTACCAGAATGGACATGCTCAGTATGGCGGCTATGGCAAGGTGCAGTGGAACAGCGTTGCACGTGTGCACCTAGCTACCAGAATGCACATGCTCGGTATGGTGACTATGGCAAGGTGCAGAGGAACAGCGTTGCACGTGTGCACCTAGCTATCAGAATGGACATGCTCAGTATGGTGACTATGGCAAGGTGCAGAGGAACAGTGTTGCACATGTGCACCTAGCTACCAGAATGCACATGCTCGGTATGGTGACTATGGCAAGGTGCAGAGGAACAGTGTTGCACAGATGCACCTAGCTACCAGAATGGGCATGCTCGGTATGGTGACTATGGCAAGGTGCAGTGGAACAGTGTTGCACGTGTGCACCTAGCTACCAGAATGCACATGCTCGGTATGGTGACTATGGCAAGGTGCAGAGGAACAGTGTTGCACGTGTGCACCTAGCTACCAGAATGCACATGCTCGGTATGGTGACTATGGCAAGGTGCAGAGGAACAGTGTTGCACAGATGCACCTAGCTACCAGAATGGACATGCTCGGTATGGCGACTATGGCAAGGTGCAGTGGAACAGTGTTGCACGTGTGCACCTAGCTATCAGAATGCACATGCTCGGTACGGCGACTATGGCAAGGTGCAGTGGAACAGTGTTGCACGTGTGCACCTAGCTACCAGAATGGGCATGCTCGGTATGGCGACTATGGCAAGGTGCAGTGGAACAGTGTTGCACATGTGCACCTAGCTACCAGAATGGGCATGCTCGGTATGGCGACTATGGCAAGGTGCAGAGGAACAGTGTTGCACATGTGCACCTAGCTACCAGAATGGACATGCTCGGTATGGTGACTATGGCAAGGTACAGTGGAACAGTGTTGCACATGTGCACCTAGCTACCAGAATGCACATGCTTGGTATGGTGACTATGGCAAGGTACAGTGGAACAGTGTTGCACATGTGCACCTAGCTACCAGAATGCACATGCTCGGTATGGTGACTATGGCAAGGTGCAGTGGAACAGTGGTGCACATGGCACCTAGCTATCAGAATGGACATGCTCGGTATGGTGACTATGGCAAGGTACAGTGGAACAGTGTTGCACGTGTGCACCTAGCTATCAGAATGGACATGCTCGGTATGGTGACTATGGCAAGGTACAGTGGAACAGTGTTGCACATGTGCACCTAGCTACCAGAATGCACATGCTCGGTATGGCGACTATGGCAAGGTGCAGTGGAACAGTGTTGCACATGTGCACCTAGCTACCAGAATGGACATGCTCGGTATGGCGACTATGGCAAGGTGCAGTGGAACAGTGGTGCACGTGTGCACCTAGCTACCAGAATGGACATGCTCGGTATGGCGACTATGGCAAGGTGCAGAGGAACAGTGTTGCACGTGTGCACCTAGCTACCAGAATGCACATGCTTGGTATGGCGACTATGGCAAGGTGCAGTGGAACAGTGTTGCACGTGTGCACCTAGCTACCAGAATGGACATGCTTGGTATGGCGACTATGGCAAGGTGCAGTGGAACAGTGTTGCACGTGTGCACCTAGCTACCAGAATGGACATGCTTGGTATGGCGACTATGGCAAGGTACAGTGGAACAGTGTTGCACATGTGCACCTAGCTACCAGAATGCACATGCTCGGTACGGTGACTATGGCAAGGTGCAGTG
Source organism: Tenodera sinensis (assembly GCA_030765045.1). Taxonomy (NCBI): domain Eukaryota; kingdom Metazoa; phylum Arthropoda; class Insecta; order Mantodea; family Mantidae; genus Tenodera; species Tenodera sinensis. The sequence continues at coordinate 78,302,737 of CM060974.1, read as the reverse complement.
GAACAGTGTTGCACATGTGCACCTAGCTACCAGAATGGACATGCTCGGTACGGTGACTATGGCAAGGTACAGTGGAACAGTGTTGCACATGTGCACCTAGCTACCAGAATGGACATGCTCGGTATGGTGACTATGGCAAGGTACAGTGGAACAGTGTTGCACATGTGCACCTAGCTACCAGAATGCACATGCTCGGTATGGTGACTATGGCAAGGTACAGTGGAACAGTGTTGCACGTGTGCACCTAGCTACCAGAATGGACATGCTCGGTATGGTGACTATGGCAAGGTACAGTGGTGCACGTGTGCACCTAGCTACCAGAATGCACATGCTCGGTATGGCGACTATGGCAAGGTGCAGTGGAACAGTGTTGCACGTGTGCACCTAGCTACCAGAATGCACATGCTCGGTACGGCGACTATGGCAAGGTGCAGTGGAACAGTGTTGCACATGTGCACCTAGCTACCAGAATGGACATGCTCGGTACGGCGACTATGGCAAGGTGCAGTGGAACAGTGTTGCACATGTGCACCTAGCTACCAGAATGGACATGCTCGGTATGGTGACTATGGCAAGGTGCAGAGGAACAGTGTTGCACGTGTGCACCTAGCTACCAGAATGGACATGCTCGGTACGGCGACTATGGCAAGGTACAGTGGAACAGTGTTGCACGTGTGCACCTAGCTACCAGAATGGACATGCTCGGTATGGCGACTATGGCAAGGTGCAGTGGAACAGTGTTACACGTGTGCACCTAGCTACCAGAATGGACATGCTCGGTATGGCGACTATGGCGAGGTACAGTGGAACAGTGTTACACGTGTGCACCTAGCTACCAGAATGGACATGCTCGGTATGGCGACTATGGCAAGGTGCAGTGGAACAGTGTTACACGTGTGCACCTAGCTACCAGAATGGACATGCTCGGTATGGCGACTATGGCAAGGTACAGTGGAACAGTGTTGCACGTGTGCACCTAGCTACCAGAATGGACATGCTCGGTATGGTGACTATGGCAAGGTGCAGTGGAACAGTGTTGCACATGTGCACCTAGCTACCAGAATGGACATGCTCGGTACGGCGACTATGGCAAGGTGCAGTGGAACAGTGTTGCACATGTGCACCTAGCTACCAGAATGCACATGCTCGGTATGGTGACTATGGCAAGGTGCAGTGGAACAGTGTTGCACGTGTGCACCTAGCTACCAGAATGCACATGCTCGGTATGGTGACTATGGCAAGGTGCAGTGGAACAGTGTTGCACATGTGCACCTAGCTACCAGAATGCACATGCTTGGTATGGCGACTATGGCAAGGTGCAGTGGAACAGTGTTGCACATGTGCACCTAGCTACCAGAATGCACATGCTCGGTATGGTGACTATGGCAAGGTACAGTGGAACAGTGTTGCACATGTGCACCTAGCTACCAGAATGCACATGCTCGGTATGGCGACTATGGCAAGGTGCAGTGGAACAGTGTTGCACGTGTGCACCTAGCTACCAGAATGGACATGCTCGGTATGGCGACTATGGCAAGGTGCAGTGGAACAGTGGTGCACATGTTCACCTAGCTACCAGAATGCACATGCTTGGTATGGTGACTATGGCAAGGTACAGTGGAACAGTGTTGCACGTGTGCACCTAGCTACCAGAATGCACATGCTCGGTATGGCGGCTATGGCAAGGTGCAGTGGAACAGTGTTGCACGTGTGCACCTAGCTACCAGAATGCACATGCTTGGTATGGTGACTATGGCAAGGTACAGTGGAACAGTGTTGCACATGTGCACCTAGCTATCAGAATGGACATGCTTGGTATGGTGACTATGGCAAGGTGCAGTGGAACAGTGTTGCACATGTGCACCTAGCTACCAGAATGCACATGCTCGGTATGGTGACTATGGCAAGGTGCAGTGGAACAGTGTTGCACATGTGCACCTAGCTATCAGAATGCACATGCTTGGTATGGCGACTATGGCAAGGTGCAGTGGAACAGTGTTGCACATGTGCACCTAGCTATCAGAATGCACATGCTTGGTATGGCGACTATGGCAAGGTGCAGTGGAACAGTGTTGCACATGTGCACCTAGCTATCAGAATGCACATGCTTGGTATGGCGACTATGGCAAGGTGCAGTGGAACAGTGTTGCACATGTGCACCTAGCTACCAGAATGCACATGCTTGGTATGGCGACTATGGCAAGGTGCAGTGGAACAGTGTTGCACATGTGCACCTAGCTACCAGAATGGACATGCTCGGTACGGCGACTATGGCAAGGTGCAGTGGAACAGTGTTGCACATGGCACCTAGCTATCAGAATGGACATGCTCGGTATGGTGACTATGGCAAGGTACAGTGGAACAGTGTTGCACATGTGCACCTAGCTACCAGAATGGACATGCTCGGTATGGTGACTATGGCAAGGTGCAGTGGAACAGTGTTGCACATGTGCACCTAGCTACCAGAATGCACATGCTCGGTACGGCGACTATGGCAAGGTGCAGAGGAACAGTGTTGCACATGTGCACCTAGCTACCAGAATGGACATGCTCGGTATGGTGACTATGGCAAGGTACAGTGGAACAGTGTTGCACGTGTGCACCTAGCTACCAGAATGGACATGCTCGGTACGGCGACTATGGCAAGGTGCAGTGGAACAGTGTTGCACATGTGCACCTAGCTACCAGAATGGACATGCTCGGTATGGCGACTATGGCAAGGTGCAGTGGAACAGTGTTGCACATGTGCACCTAGCTACCAGAATGGACATGCTCGGTACGGCGACTATGGCAAGGTGCAGTGGAACAGTGTTGCACATGTGCACCTAGCTACCAGAATGGACATGCTCGGTACGGCGACTATGGCAAGGTGCAGTGGAACAGTGTTGCACATGTGCACCTAGCTACCAGAATGGACATGCTCGGTACGGCGACTATGGCAAGGTGCAGTGGAACAGTGTTGCACGTGTGCACCTAGCTACCAGAATGGACATGCTCGGTACGGCGACTATGGCAAGGTGCAGTGGAACAGTGTTGCACATGTGCACCTAGCTACCAGAATGGACATGCTCGGTATGGCGACTATGGCAAGGTGCAGTGGAACAGTGTTGCACGTGTGCACCTAGCTACCAGAATGGACATGCTCGGTACGGCGACTATGGCAAGGTGCAGTGGAACAGTGTTGCACATGTGCACCTAGCTACCAGAATGGACATGCTGGGTATGGCGACTATGGCAAGGTGCAGTGGAACAGTGTTGCACATGTGCACCTAGCTACCAGAATGGACATGCTCGGTACGGCGACTATGGCAAGGTACAGTGGAACAGTGTTGCACATGTGCACCTAGCTACCAGAATGCACATGCTTGGTATGGTGACTATGGCAAGGTACAGTGGAACAGTGTTGCACGTGTGCACCTAGCTACCAGAATGGACATGCTCGGTATGGTGACTATGGCAAGGTGCAGTGGAACAGTGTTGCACATGTGCACCTAGCTACCAGAATGGACATGCTCGGTATGGTGACTATGGCAAGGTACAGTGTTGCACATGTGCACCTAGCTACCAGAATGGACATGCTCGGTATGGTGACTATGGCAAGGTACAGTGGAACAGTGTTGCACATGTGCACCTAGCTACCAGAATGGACATGCTCGGTATGGTGACTATGGCAAGGTACAGTGGAACAGTGTTGCACGTGTGCACCTAGCTACCAGAATGGACTAGTTTTAATTGAACTGTAGTTCTATGACATGTCATTATGCCAATATTTTGATATAGAAAAATTGGCAATTTATTGCTGTGACTGCAGATTTCAGAGATGCACGTTGGCAACAGTCGCTTGGGTCACACTTTCACCGCTGGTAGAAGTAGTTTGGCCATTATTATGCAGCATAACCAATCTGCTTAGGGTTACCACATTATTTTATGGAAATGTAGACACTAAAATAAGAAGAAATTTGAAACTAAAAGCTTCATTTATGTTAGTAATATTGCAAGATCTTCCAGCACTGGAAGATAAGTGAAGCTTTTAGCTTATAATTTGTTCCTATTTTAGATTCTGTTGCTTCATTGTTAATAGCTTCAATTTTCCTTAATTAAACGTAGGATATGGTCCATCAATGCAAAAATAATTTTAAATGCTATTTATATACAACAGGTATATACAGTGTTAAATAGATGATACAGAGTCAGTTATACTTTTCTGGAGTAACGTTGAGCAAAACATCTAGCTTGTTTGAAATATAATCAAGAAATTCCACACAAGAGAAGTTTTTGAAATTGTACTTCCCTAAAATAATACCTCTAACTCAATCAACAGATAATCTGTTCGTTTGATCGGTCCACTGCTCTTATTGGTGGAAATACTCTTTCAACATTAGCATCGACATACCAATCATAGACGATGTCTTATGACAGGCAGTTACTGGATGTTGAACCAGTCGATCAATGAACCTCTCCAAAACTAGTCCTGTGATTAACATAATTACAAGTAAGTTTCCTCCACGGAATACCAACCTTTTACCTCAGAGTGCAAATGCTGCATTGCCAATCTCTCATTGAATGTTACTAATGTATTAGCATGGTCTTTAACTGTAGTCGATATGGATCTGTTGCAATTGCAGCAATAATTAAATATTCATTTTTATTTTCCTAGTTACCAGTTCATGTTCTAACAATTATTGCTTGTTGCTGAAAATGTACGACATTAGAGACTTTTCAAACAGTCTGCCCTGACCCTGGATAAATGGTTGAACTGCAGGGCATGTCCAGGAATATCTGGACGTCTGGTAACCCTAAATCTGCTCTTTGATATCAATATAGAGGACAAAAGCTTTGAGCCTTTACCATTTCAATTGAAGAGGAAGCAAAGCTGTAAAATATCTTTTCACTCTGCAAAAATTAAGAGAAATATAAGAGAATGAATATGATAAGTTTGTTGCTTTATGCCCAGCCACTTCTAGTGCCCCATCCATCAGTGAAAAATAGCACACAATAACATTGCATTGGGCTTGAACATCTCATTTAAGTGAAAACGAAATTTTCAATGTGTACCTACTATTTAGATCATGCAGGTGTAAATAATAGTTAAACTTGAAACAAAATGTTTAAATATTAGTTAAACGAAAAATTACAGTGACACAAATGTTTCGTGTAAATCAAATTACATTAAGCATGCACTTATGAAGAAGGAATGAAAAAAGAACATAAAAATATGGGATATGAGTATTTTAACCTGTGCTTTTAATGCGTGTGCACCTTCCCGTCTGGGCACCATAACCATTGCGCTAAATATACGGGCTACAAAATTCGTCCACTTGTTTCCTCATCAGTGATCATGATCAGTGGTATGCAAGCAATTTTAAGGCACAGTTCTGTAATTTGTAATCCTAGACCATAGGTTCCCTATCTCAAATTGATTGCCTATGAACCATATATCACCAGTAAAATTTGTGCTGTGTTATTCATTTACATCCTGTATACATTGTATGTCATGTTAAGAGTTGCTCTGGAACATCCCCACTTCATCCCTGTTCAGGGTTGCCAACCCGTACGATAATTATGGGGGCATGTGATAATTTGAATGTGTATACTCATGGTTGCCAACCCGTATGATAATTATGGGGGTGTACGATAATTTCGATACTGGCAAAATATCATTTTCACTGGTTTGTCACACCAGCAAAATGAAATTAATTACAAATAGCGACACTACTTTTGCCCTTATGGCCTGTCTCCACCCCTCTAAGGCAACCATTTCATGTCCTACTAATCCTTCTACCTTTATCCTCTTGTTGCCAGTGTGCCCAGGTCTGGTATTCTCAATGAAGAAGGGACTGTTCAGAAGATTGATAATCAATAGAGAAAACTCGGAATACGTGATATTCCATGTGAAATAAAGAACATGCCTGGACCTGACAGTTTCTGGAGTGTTGTTAAACACATGTCACCTTTGTGGAAACACTGATTTCAAAGAACTGACGGAGGTTGCATTATCAGTGATTTCATTGCCCCGCAGAAACACTTCTTGTGGAAGAGTTTTTTCCAAACTAGGTTTAACAAAAATCAAAATTAGAAACAGATTGGCACTAGATACAGTAAATAGACTTATTTGGTCATCTCAGCTTATGAAAGAATGTGGTGGGCCCAGAAATCTGCAAGCGAGATGTTAAAATTTATGTCAACAACAAATTTGTATACTGCTGCAACAATTGGGGAAGATGACCAACTTTCAGATGAATAGTGCGAGAAACATAACTGCTAAAGTTGTAATACGGTTGAGGTCGTCAATCTTGTAAGTAAATACCATAAACATCAATACTATTATATTTTCATAAGTGGTATGCTGATACATTTATTGTTGTAGCATTTGGTTTATGATGTAGGATAATTTTGAATCCAAATCTATAATTTAGAGTGGCTGGTATGATAATTTTATTTTAAACATTGGCAACCCTGTTTCTGTTAGACATTTTAACAGTGAAAGGCGCCTTTCTGCTGTTTGTATTACATTTTCTATTTGTTTGGTCCATGTAAGTTTCGTATCAAATGTAACTCCTAAATATTTTGCTTCCTTTGTCTCTGGTAATTGTTGACACTGAAAATTTAGTTTTATCTTTAGTGGTCTTTTCTTAGTGAAAAGATTTGGTAGTTTGATTTTGTTGTATTAAAAGTCATTAAATTTTCTTTGGTCTACTTTTGTAGGTTGGTTAAGGGTTGTTGCATGGTTTTTTTGTAGCAGCAAATAGTGCACACTTCACAACTGATTCTTGTATTTGTTGTGGCAGATCGTTAATAAATATATTAAAAAGTGTTGTGCTGAGCACTGCACCTTGTGGTAAGCCACGATGTACTTGTTTGTATTTAGATATGTTTCTTCCATATCTGGTAACAATAAAGCATTGTGTTAGGAAATGACATAGCCATGAAAACATTGGACCTTGTATCCCTATTTTTTTTACTTTCTTTAGTAGTTTTGTTCTGCATATAGAATCATATGCACTTTGGAAACCAATAAAAACTGATAAATTATCTTCTTTTCTATTGAAGGAGTCTTTGATTTCTTGACTGAGAAGTAAGACTTGTTCATTTGTAGAGTGGAACTCTCTGAATCCAGCTTGACATGGGGATATTAAATTTTGTGATTCTAGAAACCAATTTAACCTATTTGACACCATTTTTTCCATCACTTTTGCTATTATGCTAGTAAGAGCTATTGGTCTATAATTTTTTATTTCTGATGCTGTTTTGCCTTTCTTCAAGAGTGGGACAATTATTCCTTTTCGCCATTCTGCAGGTACAGTGGTGTTCCAGGATAGATTGTAGAGTTTTAGTAGTTGTTGTTTTGCTATTATTTCAAGTTTTTTTATGAACTCTGGATGTATGTGATCTGCTCCAGGAGACTTTTTGTTTTTTAGATTATTAATTGCAATGTTCAGTTCTTGCATATTAAAATTTTGATAAAAAAAGATATTGTGTTGAGTGTTAGGATCACATTCTCTTTCTTGTTTCAAATCTTTCTTAAATTGTTTATGTTCCTTTTTATTATTTCTTATTGCTTTATGTGAATTAGCATAATATTTATTGAATGTTTCGGCTATGACTGCATCATTTACTAATATTTTATTGTTGTGTATGATAGGTGTGCTGTTGTTTTCTTTCCTGTCCTTGACATTTTTTATGAACTTATGGGCTTTGTTACCATCTGTCCTATAGTCCATTTTTTCTAAGAAATTATTAAAGTGATTCTGTTTAGCTGTATTAATTTCTTTTTTTAGTGAGGCACATTTCTTCCGCCATATTTGTGTATCTGATATGTTTTTTGTTTGTTCAGCTGTATTTCTAGCTATATCCCTTTGCTTTTTCAGTTCTTCTAACTGGGGGTTCCAAAAGGGTTTGAAATTTTTAATTCTTCCATGAGGAATATGTTTTTTTGCAGTTTCTAGGATGACTTTACAGAATTCTTTGTTCATATGATCTGGTTGGTCATACAGCTGTGAGTTTGTTTGTTCTTTAAATTTATGTTCTAATTCAGTTTTATATTTGTTCCAATCTGCTTTTTTGAAGTTCCAATACAGATTCGTGTGACATTGACTGTTATTTGTATTCTCTAGTTTTATTTCAGCAATTACCGCTCTGTGACCAGAACTTGGATCTTCTATAGCTTGTTTTTTAATTTTTGAAACAGTATCTGTTGTAGCTAACAAGAGGTCTGGGTTACTGCCCGCTCCAGAATAATGTATGAAGGTTGTGGGATCTTCTTTACTATAAATCAGTTCAAAAGTTGTGGTATTCAAAAATTCTTCCACTATGTAGATCTCATTAAAACACAATTTATGTCCAAATGCATTTTTTTGTGGAGTGAACCATTTCAGAGATATTCCTTGTTATTTATGTAAGTTTTATAATACTTAAACTTTTCTCAAATGAAGGTTTTTATTCAATGTTTTTATCTCCTGGCCATGCAAAGAGAAAAGAATTTGGAAGCCTTCATATAGTGACCAGGTTTAAAATATCTGACTATCCCACAAAGTCTACTGTATTCCCATGTTCCCCTTGTACCTACAAGGAAATAAGCAATAAGATAATTTCTGCAAGTGTTTATCTCAACTAACATGAAGAAGATATAGGAATAAGAGTTTGTAAGAATGGTTAGTACAAGAGTAGAGAAAGTCATGTGAGTGCAACACATCAGATTTTTACTTTCTCTACTGGTAAGTAGGGGAAGTATTGTATTTCACCCAAAAATTAGATGTCGAGATTTCACCAGAAATATGTGTTTTGAGACCCGCTGAACGAAAAGTCGGTTAAAAACCAAAGTTGGTATTTAAGTTTAATGTCTTCCAAGGATGAGACCCGAAGATTTTGATGAAAATAGCCCCACCCTAAACTACCCTTTACATGGAAAATTTTTCGGAAATGTTTATTTTCTTGAAAATGGCTAACGATTTTGATTAAAATATCATATGTTTGAGATATTTTATGACAAATGAAATGTATATCTTGAATTTTCTGGCTATAGCCCATGTAGACCTATTTACTCTGGACGACTTTTGCATAACTAGTAAACCGTTAAGAGATAGACCAAATCATACTATACAAAAAATGTAGATCTTGCTAAAATACACAATTTGTGTCTAAATAAATTTTCTTGTAGGGTGAACCATTTCGGAGATATTTCTTGTTATGTGTGTGAGTTTCATAAAACTTAAAACTTTTCTGAAATGGAACATCATTGTTCATTTTTTATATGGTAAGTTTGCAAAGAGAACAGAATCTCAAAGCTTTAAAAGATTTGACTATCGCACAAAGCCTACTGTATTCTAATATTCCCCTTGTACCTACAAGGAAATAAGCAATAAGAGAATTTGTACAAATGTTTATCTCAACTAACACGAAGAAGATATAGGAATAAGAGTCAGCTGTCCATGGGAGTAAGCTTAGAACATTGATGGAAATTCTAATAAACTACATAACCTCTTCTCGTGTATCTCATCACAAGGAGATCACCTTGGCTTTGTCGTGTTTTGGCAACTGCAACTTTACATAGTGTTACCTTTTTAAGGGGGAGCTGCTCCTCTTCGCTCTGTGGCAAACTTTTGTCCATCTGTCACGTGTTGCTAGAGCGTGTTTCCCCAGTGCACCTTTACGACTCTCTGCAACTGCAGATCAGTCTTGCAGAGCTCCCAGTGGACAACAAACAAGCTGTCAAAAAGGTTTGAAGTTTTTATCAACGGTAAATTTCCAACTAATGTCATATCATTAGTTGTGTAAAAATGACATTATCCAAAACATTTTCATACCAATTATTAGCTATAATGTAGTGAATACAAAGAAGAGATAATTACTCAAAATGTCCTTTAGAGGCCACCAGACACGACCAATCATCTAGAGCAGCATATATGATGTTTAACTCCTGCACTGTTCACTTGAAAGCTCATTTTAGAGCCTCCTTTGCTGTCTTATAGTTGATAATCCAGCAGAGTGAGGTGTGGTGTTCAGTGTTGTGAGCCAATGCACGGTCTAACAGTGGGTTTTTCAACAAGACTGTACCAGCTCATAAGGCAGTGATGTCAAATGCTGCGCTGGACTGCAAGTGTGCCCATTGGAGCTTAGCAGGCCCACACTGCCTATACCGTGGTGTTAGCATGTCTGTCTCACATCCAAGAGGTCACAAGTTCAAAGCTCACTTGGGGTGAGTTATCCAGGTAAGGTATTTTTCTGAGGTTTTCTCTGATCCTGAGAAGACGAATGTCGGGTAACTTAAAGCTCTATGGACCTTGGGCTCATTTGAGCATCATTTTGCCCATTTCATTAATTTACCGTCTGATATGACACTATGTTGAAGGACGTTAACAAAAAAAGGAATTTGTGCACAGGTTCAAAAGATTTGACTATTGCTCAAGCTGGCCCCGTAGTGCAGTTGGCAGAGCACCTGCCTGCTGTGAAAGGGCTCCCAGGTTTGATTCCCAGCAGGGGGGTAGGAATTTTTCTCCAGCCAGGATTATTCCTCATGCTTCCCTGAGTCTGGAAGTATAATGGCGGCATGGTGGCTGAGTAGTTAGACCGCTCGCCTACCACCTAGGCGGGACCCGCATGTGGTATTCGTTGTGGATGAAACGGCATCTGGGCGGTTTTCTCTGGGTTATCCGGCTTCCCCCACCATTCATTCCATCAATGTCTCCATTATCACCCTTCCAATCATCCATTTCACCTGCATTTCATATCATCCTCTTCCTCACTATCATACCTGGTGCTTGGCTGAACACCTGCTTAAAGGTCTTCACTCTGTCTGGTCCATAGGTTCCTGTGCTGCCTGACAGGTGTCTGACCCTAGGCACTGGCTTGTAAGTCCTACATAAGGGGAGGGTGATCACTTCCTCACTCTCATACTTGCAGGTGTTCGCTCTGTCTGGTCCATAGGTTCCTGTGCTGCCTGACAGACGTCTGACACTAGACACTGACTTGTAAGTCCTACATAAGGGGAGGGTGATCACTTCCTCACTCTCATACTTGCAGGTGTTCACTCTGTCTGGTACATAGGTTCCTGTGTTCCCTGACAGACGTCTGACTCTAGACACTGACTTGTAAGTCCTACATAAGGGGAGGGTAATCACTTCCTCACTCTCATACTTGCAGGTGTTCACTCTGTCTGGTACATAGGTTCCTGTGTTCCCTGACAGACGTCTGACTCTAGACACTGTCTTGTAAGTCCTACATAAGGGGAGGGTAATCACTTCCTCACTCTCATACTTGCAGGTGTTCATTCTGTCTGGTACATAGGTTCCTGTGTTCCCTGACAGACGTCTGACTCTAGACACTGTCTTGTAAGTCCTACATAAGGGGAGGGTAATCACTTCCTCACTCTCATACTTGCAGGTGTTCACTCTGTCTGGTACATAGGTTCCTGTGTTCCCTGACAGACGTCTGACTCTAGACACTGTCTTGTAAGTCCTACATAAGGGGAGGGTAATCACTTCCTCACTCTCATACTTGCAGGTGTTCATTCTGTCTGGTACATAGGTTCCTGTGTTCCCTGACAGACGTCTGACTCTAGACACTGACTTGTAAGTCCTACATAAGGGGAGGGTAATCACTTCCTCACTCTCATACTTGCAGGTGTTCACTCTGTCTGGTACATAGGTTCCTGTGTTCCCTGACAGACGTCTGACTCTAGACACTGTCTTGTAAGTCCTACATAAGGGGAGGGTAATCACTTCCTCACTCTCATACTTGCAGGTGTTCATTCTGTCTGGTACATTGGTTCCTGTGTTCCCTGACAGACGTCTGACTCTAGACACTGTCTTGTAAGTCCTACATAAGGCGAGGATAATCACTTCCTCACTCTCATACTTGCAGGTGTTCACTCTGTCTGGTACATAGGTTCCTGTGTTCCCTGACAGATGTCTGACTCTAGACACTGGCTTGTAAGTCCTACATAAATGGAGGGTAATCACTTCTTCACTCTCATACTTGCAAGTGTTCACTCTATCTGGTCCAGAGGTTCCTGTATTCCCTGACAGATGTCTGACTCTAGACACTGGCTTGTAAGTCCTACATAAATGGAGGGTAATCACTTCTTCACTCTCATACTTGCAGGTGTTCACTCTATCTGGTCCAGAGGTTCCTGTATTCCCCGACAGACGTCTGACCCTAGGCACTGGCTTGTAAGTCCTACATAAGGGGAGGGTAATCACTTCCTGACTCTCATACTTGCAGGTGTTCACTCTATCTGGTCCAGAGGTTCCTGTGTTCCCCGACAGACGTCTGACCCTAGGCACTGGCTTGTAAGTCCTACATAAGGGGAGGGTAGTCAGGGAAAGAAAGAAGCCTATTTTATATTTTCATAAACATATATGCATGGAGCAGTTGAAATATTCAGGCTCTTAAATACAGGTTTACAGTTATTTCATTGACATTTGCAATAATTGTAATGACGTTTTTCTGTAATCTGAAGGTTTTTAAACCATCTTTTGCATTTGTATTTCCCCATAATGAAAGTCCATATTTTATATGAGGCCCTTAGAATTGCAAAGGCGTATGCGCCAAAAGCTAGTTTTGAGAAAAATGCGATTAAAGTTTTACTATGCAGTACATATTAAAATCATCTATAGAGAGATTAATAATTGTTCAGATGTGAATCTAATGCATTAATAATAATAATAATAATAATAATAATAATAATGATGATGATGATGATAATGGTAATGATAATGATAATAATAACTTTATTAGTCATTTAGTAATTACATTGATCACAATAGACTTCGTCAAAACAACTTGTTATGTACTCATTCTATAAATACATTCACATACATTGCTAACTTAAGATTTCACTTACTTTATTTACAACTAAGATTTCTATAAATTTACAATCCAGTCTTATTTTGTTCATAATATTCTTGCACATTATAAAAGGGATTGTCTATTAGCCATTTGTACAGTCTGCTCTTAAATGTTTGAACATTCAGGTTTCTTGTTTCTTGTGGGAGTGCATTGAAAAGCTTTATTCCTGTTACTTTATAGTATCTAGATGTTTTCTGTAATCTGTGATATGGCAAATCAATTCTATTCATATTTCTTGTCCCATGTTCATGTACTGAATTCCTTAAGTTAAAATTAAGTAAATTTTCTTTGATACTGATCAAGACATCGTAAATATATACATTTACTACTGTTGGAATTCCTAATGCTACAAATAATGGTTTACAGTGTTCTACATTGTTTGAATATATTCTTATAATCTTTTTTTGAATTATTAAGATTTCTGCTATCCTTGGATTACTATCCCATAGTACTAGTCCATATCTAATCTAATACTGTTAATTAGGAATGTAAAATGTTATTTGGCACGTATTTAAGATTTCAGAAGATTAATTTCAATAACAGTGTAATTCAGATAACGTATGCTTTCATGCGCATTTATAACCAAAACATTTACTCACAAAGTTAGCATTTTGCAAGCAATACTTTAACTAATATTGGTAAATATTTGTTCTAATACTAACAAACGATACTTCTAAAGTGAATATAAAGAAGTTAACAAAAAGTATGGCTAGTTCAATGAAGATGTTTAACCGCTGTGCTGTGCCGTGAGGAACCAGAGTATGTTAGTAATGTGAAGCATTGTCATCCGCCACTGCCTCTTCTTCTCCCTCTGGCGTGTGCCTTTACTACATGTTTGCTTCCTTAACTTACGCGTTCTTCGCCTGTATTCATCTTCTTCTTGGCCATATGCATTTTCCATTGTTTTTCTGCATGCAGCGTTTTCTGGGACGACTTACGTGATGTCTGTGTCACTCATATTGCTTAATACAAGTAAATCACTAAGCTAAATGCACATAAGATTTGTTCAATGGTATTGTTAGTAAACAACACAACTTTAGAAACATAATGTTAAACAGAAGTTAAATTGAGAGCTGCAACCCACTAAAACATGTTACAGCTTTCTTTAAAAGCAACAGACTGAACTAAAGAAATACCCCGTACATCTAGGCAAAAACTATATACAAAACTGCAAAAATGTTTAAAAGGTTAAGGAATAACTATTTATGAGGACTAAAGGCCTGAAAATGAACAGTGCCCTCTCTTAAGTGATTTATTGTTACATTCTCTTCAAGAGCGACTGTCACAGCGTAGCGGCCGACAGGTTGGCTTATGTGCCTTTGCTATTCTCGAGATTCGGCTGAAGCGCGTTATGTCCAACACCTTGCTGTATTCAAATGGAGAATTCGTTCATATCCAGGGCGTATCAACCATTCACACTTAACAGGCATTAAAATGTAGGCTTCATACTATATGTTGCAAGAAAAACAACAAATTTGTACTTTGGTGCTTACGCCCTTGCAATTCTAAGCACCTCATATGTGGATTAAATTAAATTAAATTATTTTCTTGTTTAACGACACTGTCAATTGCCAGGATCACATCAGCGTCGCCGGTGTGCCGGAATTTTGTCCCACAGGAGTTCTTTTACATGCCAGTAAATCTACTGACATGGAGCAGTTGTTTTTAAGCACACTTAAAAACCATCGACCTGGGCCGGGTTTGAACCCGCGACCTTGGGATCCGTAGGCCAGCGTCTAACCAACTGAACCACCCAGACCGACCCCTCACCTCTTATGTGGACATACATCTATTAAGACTCCCCTATCCATAATTGCATTAGTCTACCTCATTACGTATAGACGTGTTCTCTGTGTTGCTTCCAGCTTAGGTGTTTGTTTATCAACTACAACTCCATTGTCATGTCTCAGGAATATTTTCACCATCAGTACCAGCTTTCACATTCCTTCAACACTTTTTAAGCTCAAATCTCATCCAACATGTTTTATTTACACTTATGCTCAAGTCTAATATTATGAAATATTGTCTTACTATTTTCAGAATTTCATTTGCATTGTATTCAAAGTCATTTTCAGAAGATCCTTTAATTAAAGTTGTAATATCATCATGTCATCATTCTTGAAATAATTTAATTCATTGAAAGTGTTGGGGTGGAACATGAATCTGTTGCAATCTGTTGTCCATAACAAGGAATATCTCCGGAATGATTCACTCCACAAAAAAATGCATTTAGCCATAACTTGTGTGTTTAGTAAGATCTACATTTTTTGTACCATAAGATAATGTCTGTCTCTTACGGTTTACCAGTTATGGAAAAGTCGTCCAGAGTAAACAGGAACACAACATAACTCAAAAAGGAAGAGTTGGTTAATTGCCAGATTTGGTATTTAAGTTTAATATGTTTTAAAGATGCGACACAGAGATTTTGAAGAAAATTCCTCCACCCTAAGCTACCCTTTGCATGGAAAATTTTCATTCCCTCAAAAATGGCTCCAACGATTTTGATTAAAATGCCATATGTTTAAGATGTTTTTATGAGAAATGAAATGTATATTTGAATTTTCTGGCTATAGCCTATGAAGTCCTGTTTGCTCTGGATGACTTTTGCATAATTGGTAAACCGTAAGAGATAGACCAAATCATACTGTACAAAAAACATAGATCTCATTAAAACACACAAGTTATTTTCAGATGAATTTTTTTGTGGAGTGAACTATTTTGGAGATATTCTTTGTTATTTGCGTGAATTTTGCAATACTTAAACCTTTCTCAAATGGAAGGTCGTTATTCACTTTTTTATCTCTTGGCCATGCAAAGAGAAAAGCATTTGAAAGCCTTCATATACTGACCAGCTTTAAAACATTTGACTATTGCTCAAAGCCTCCTGTATCCCCATATTCCCCTTGTATCTACAAGGAAATAAGCAATAACATAATTTGTACAAACATTTATCTCAACTAACACAAAGAAGATATAGGAATAAGAGTTTGTAAGAATGGTTAGTACAAGAGTAGAGAAAGTCATGTGAGTGTAACACATGAGATTTTTACTTTCTCTATTGGTAAGTAGAAGGAAGTATTGTATTCCACCCAAAAACTCAATGTCGAAAATTTCACTGGAAACATATGTTTTGAGACCCCCTGAATTAAAAAAAAAGCATTTTTAGAAAAAGACTGTGTGTGTGTGTGTGTGTGTGTGTGTGTGTGTCTGTGTCTCTGTCTGTGTGTGTGGGGGTGGGGGTGTGTGTGTGTGTGTAGCATAACTCAAAAACGAAAAGTAGATTATAGACTAAAGTTGGTATTTCAGTTTAATATCTTTCAAGGACATGACACAAAAGATTTTGAAGAAAATTGCTCCACCCTAAACTACCCTTTACATAAAAAATTTTGATTTTCTTGAAAATGGCTCTAACAATTTTGATTAAAATGTCATATGTTTAAGATATTTGAATGACAAATGAAATGTATATATTCAAGATGCTCTCTGGCTTCGAGCCAGGTGTAGTGATGAAGAGACATTGACGTTTCGGGAGTGTACATCTCTCCGATCTTCAGGATGAAGAATGAATAGAGATGGGTGGGGTGTCACAAGAGGGAGTCCACCGTGGTGGAGCCTCTAGACTAATGCCATACCAGGACTAGGTCCTTCACTGGCTCTAGAATAGTATTTAAATGGGACTGTGGAAAGACGGTGAGATAGTTGAATGGGATTGGATGATAGAAGACGTAAAGTTGGTTACTGTGTTGTCATTGGTTTTTTTTTTTTTTTTTTTTTTTTTTTTTTTGTTGACTTTTACGTCTAATTTTGGCCAAGTATGAGTCTGGGGCGTTTGTAGGTTTCCCCGGGGTCAATGTCGTATTCCCCGAGGCCACGGATAAGGGCATTAAAGCTCTGTGGAAGGGAATTATAAAAAGTATGAGAGAGGGATAGAATGTGGTCTGTAAGTGTTGGAATAGAAAGGTCCTTGTGGATGTCCTTGTTTGGAATGTACCAGTCTGCGTCTACTGATATTCGCAGATATCTGCAAGGTTTGCAGGCGTTTCAAGTGTGATCTTGCAGCGATTCCCCAGACTTGGCATCCGTAGGTAAGAGCAGGGCGAAGGACTTGTTTATATAGGAGCAGTTTGTTGCGAATGGACATTGCGGACTTTCTGTTGTATAGTGGGTATAACATAGCCATCCTACCGTTGATTTTGTTGGTTATGTTCTGAATGTGGGGTTTCCAAGTAAGTCTATGGTCCAAAGTGACACCAAGATATTTAGCTTGGTTGGACCAGTTCACTCTACCTCCAGCTATCTGTAGTTCTGGCAGATCTTGTACCAGTCTTCTGGTAAAGGTGACGGCTTGAGATTTTGCAGGGTTGATCTTTAGTCGCCAGGTTGCGAACCATGCTGATAGTGAGTCTGCGTACCTCTGTAGCCTGTTTGCTGCTACTCTGTGTTTAGTAGAGGCAGTAACAATAGTGGTGTCATCGGCGAACTGGTAGAGTGAACACCCCTGGTAGGATGGCAATGTATTGATGTAAATTAGAAACAGAAGCGGCCCGAGTACACTTCCTTGAGGGACTCCTGCATGTATTGGTCTTGATCTTGAAGACACTTCTTCTTTACTGACAGAGAAAGTTCTATTACGTAGATAAGAATGAATTAGATGTGTCATGTGGGGAGGAAAATTGTAATTAATCAGCCTGTAAAGGAGCCCCTCGTGCCAGACTGAGTCGAATGCACGTGTGATGTCCAAGAATAGTGAAACAACAAACTGCCTGTTGTTAAAGCCCTTAATGATGTCATCCACTAGTCGAAGTAGTTGATGTATGGTGGAGTGCCGCCGGCGGAAACCAAACTGTTCTGGCCTAAGTAGCTGGTTGGTGTCTAGGGTGGTTTGAATCCTAGCTTGTACAATCTTCTCGAAGATTTTGCTAATAGAATGAAGAATGAATAGCAAGAGTGAAGGGACCAGTATATGCACTGTCCGCTAGTATGTACCGAGTAGAAAACACCCAGTCTACTGCGGAGGTAGTTCACTGCTCCGTATATTTTGAATTTTCTGACTATAGCCTATGTAGTCCTGTTTAGTCTGGATGACTTTTGAATAACTTGTAAACCATAAGAGATAGGCAAAATCTTACTGTACAAATAATGTAGATCTTGCTAAATTACACAATTTATGTCTGAATAATTTTTTTTGTAGAGTGAACCATTTCGGAGATTTTCCTTGTTATGTGCGTCAGTTTCTGAATACTTAAAACTTTCGTGAAATGGAACATTGTTGTTCATTTTTACTTTCTCTACTGGTAAGTAGGGGAAGTATTGTATTCCACCCAAAACTTCGATGTCGAGATTTCACCATAAATATGTGTTTTGAGACCCTCTGAATCCAAAAAAAGCATGTTTAGAAAAAAGTCTGTGTGTCTATGGACAGCATAACTTAAAAACGAAAAGTCCATTAAAAACCAAAGTTGGTATTTAAGTTTAATGTCTTTCAAGGATGCGACACGAAAATTTAGAAGAAAATGGTCCCACCCTAAACTACCCTTTACATGGAACATTTTTCGAATATTTTGTTTTTCTTGAAAATAGCTCTAATGATTTTGATTAAAATGTCATATGTTTGAGATATTTTGATGAAAAATGAAATGTATATCTTGAATTTTCTGGCTATAGCCCCTGTAGTCGTATTTACTCTGGACGACTTTTGCATAACTGGTAAACCGTTAGAGATAGGCAAAATCATACAAGACCAAATCAAATTATACAAAAAATGTTGTTGTTGTTAGCTAATGCTGGATTTCTGACAATGAAGTCATTAATCCTCTTGCTCTCCAATATTTCTTGATATTGAAGAGAGCAATAGCAGTAATAGTAACCGCTTTTTAGAGAGCACCATATTTTTATGTTTTGGCGGTCACATCGCTCTCTCACAACCCCCAGAATGTCTGGAGGACCACAAAAAATGTAGATCTTGCTAAAATACCAATTTATGTCCAAATAAATTTTTTTGCAGAGTGAACCATTTCAGAGATATTCCTTGTTTTGTGTGTCAGTTTCAGAAAATTTAAAACTTTTGTGAAATGGAACATTGTTGTTCATTTTTTTATACATTATTTTTTTGTATGTTGAACGTGCAAAGAGAACGGAATCTCAAAGCTTTAAAAGATTTGACTATCGCACAAAGCCTACTGTACTCCCATATTCCCCTTGTGCCTACAAGGAGATAAGTAATAAGATAATTTGTACAAATGTTTATCTCAACTAACATGAAGAAAATATAGGAATAAGAGTTTGTGTAAATGGTTAGTACAAGAGTAGAGAAAGTCATGTGAGTGCAACACATCAGATTTTTTCTGATGTAACACAATGTCTCCTTATGTACTGGAAACATGAATTCCAAGAAATTTGTGGGTGTTTCCTAAGTATTTCAAGTTGAACTCAAATGTCAACGATAATGGATTTTAATGGCAGGTCTTAAAAGGCCTTGTACTGCGATTTATTGCATGACCCCGATCCTGTTAGTATTTTCAGCCCAGCAGTTTGCTGCATGAGATGAGGTGTGAAAAACTACCAACTGAAGCAGAAGATAGTTCATCTTGTTACCGAGACCTGAGCAAAAGCTTCACAATGAGAGATCTGCTCAAGTACTGACTCATCACTCTCAAGTCATCTAGTGCAAGTTGGAGCAATATTCCACACAGTTTTGTTTTGTAGGCATTCATTAACAGACAATGTTATAAGGCTTACTCTTGTTTAACTAAGGTGGCATTAACGTGCAAAATGTATTTTTTCCTCCATTTTGTTATTCAATTCATGAAATGAAAAAACATACTAAAGTCACTTCTTATGAGTTGAAACATGACAAAGTGCTACACATCACAAAGAATACTTGTACTGCAACAGGTACCTATTTAATATTTTTCAAATATTGTGATATGAGAAATAGAAAACAGTTCATTGCTGAAAAACTACTTCATCAATTTTATTGAAATTTATACAGTATGCTGTTTATAATGTAAGTAATACAAAAACAGACACATAAATATGTCAGACAGATGACAAAAACATACTATTTAGGATTAGTTATAGATAGTAACTTAAAATGAAATAGCCATGTAGAGAAAATAACGAAAAAGATGAATAGCGGCTTATACATCCTAAAACAAACAAAACAAGTGTAAGATAAACAGACTATTGTACAGCTATATTATGCATTTATACATTCTCACATGAACATGGAGTGATACTTTCGGGAGCTGCAGGAAAAACATTCACCTTAGAAATATTTCAGCTACAAAAATGAGCAATTAGAATAAATGAAAATTTAGAAAAATCTGAAACCTGTAAAAGCTTATTTAAAACTCTAAAGATGACTTGGCCTTGCAGTTATACATATGAATGTATAAAATATGCAATAAAGTATCATAAAGATGCAAAAATATGAATGTACATAATTATAATACTAGAACAAGCCAAAATCACTTAAGAAACAGAATACAGGACTCATTAACCAATTAGTGTATAGAAAATAAGTCTAAAGAATTATACGGTCATTTACCTTCATAAATAAAAGCTACAAAAGATAAAAGAAAGAGAAATTAAAGCCATAAAATCCTTTCTTGTCCAAAATACCATCTATTCACTAGAAGAGTGTAAAAGTAGGACCTCTCCTTGACTTTTAGATGTATACATGTATGTGTATATACAGGGCTTTCGAATTGGTTCTTAACCGCTGCACGGCCTTTTGCCTGTGCGAATTTGAAGCTGCCGTGGCCGGGTTTGCCACTACTAACAAACCACACGTAAAACATGTATAAAAATCTTACCTTATAGAAAATGCTGGAAATGTCATGAACGATGGTTTAATCGATCCACAGCTCCTGTTCTTTTCAGATGAGGCGTGGTTTCATCAAAATGGTCGTGTGAACACTCATAACAGTCGGTATTGGGCATCTCAAAATTCACATCGTGTTCAAGAAATCCCTCATTATGATTGGAGATTTGGAGTTTGGTGTGCTGTTAGCACGACAAATAATTGGTCCAATATTTTATGACCAGACTGTAAATAAAGAGAGGTACCGAAATGACATTTCGACCCCATTTTTTCAGTCACGATCTGTATTTGCAGTAGTAGAATCTTGTTGAAACCACCCATATGATTTCTCTTCTTCTGTCAGTTTACGAAAAAATGGGGTCAAAATGTCATTACGGTACCTCTCTTTATTTACAGTCTGGTCATAAAATATTGGACGAATTATTTGTCGCACTAACAGCACACCAAACTCCAAATCTCCAATCATAATGAGGGATTTCTTGAATGCGATGTGAATTTTGAGATGCCCAATACCGACTGTTATGAGTGTTCATGTGACCATTTAGATGAAACCACACCTCATCTGAAAAGAACAGAAGCTGTGGATCGATTAAACCATCGTTCATGATATTTCCAGCATTTTCTATAAGATTAGATTTTTATACGTGTTTTACATCTGGCTTGTTAGTAGCGGTACACCCGGCCGTGGCAGCTTCGAACTCACCCAGGCAAAAGGCCGTGCGGCGGTGAAGAACCAATTCGAAAGCCCTGTATTTGTGTTAAATGTACAGTTTATAGTCTAAATTTAAATATGTAGTTTTTAATGTTTTTGACAAACCACTGTAAAATGTATTTGCATTGCGAATAAAGTCTGATTCTGAAGACAATCAAAATTTTTTCTTTGACTACAATCTTTTATGATAAGTCTTGCTTTGTATTTCATTTCACCATTTGGTTCTGTCTTCATTTTAAACAACTATTTGTTGTCAAGTGATTTCATATCTGGGTATAACATGGTCAAAAACTGTGTTGGCTTCCTTTAGAACTTTCCATTCTTCATTTACTACACCTAACCAAAAAGTTTCATCAGCTCTGCCCTTGATATTCTCATATTCATTTGGTGTATCAGGGACATGAAATGGTTCTGCATAAAAGCTAAGTACTCCTGCAAATAATGCAAAGTCCAGTCCATGTTCAGTAGGTTCTTAGTTATAACATTGCCTTTGAAACAGGCAGCTCCTTTCCTTACTTACCTTAGTACTGTTGAAATCTGATTCTTGCACACTTTTTGTAAACTTTGGATCTGAAGCACAAGTTTCATCTGTTTTCCTTTCTGTTTGGCATTCTTTAAAATTGCTTCTTTCTGCTTCATTCTCTTCCCAGTCTGCATACATATCTGTAGCTATTGGGACATGACCTGCCGTATAATATTTGAAAGCCCTGGACTCAAATTTACTTTTAGGTTTAGCATCTGGAGGCCAAAGATAAATAATACATCCAAAATTCTTTTATATATCTATATAATTTATGGAAGTGTTTAAAACTGAAACATTGTGAAATTGGTTAACATTTATGAGTAGAATGATTATACTTTAGTTTCACTTATTAGGCTATGTTACTTTTGGACACTTGTTTTAACAGCAACTGCTGCCATCATCTGTATGTTGTCAAAACAATTGTCCAAATGTAACATAACCTAGTAATAAAGCTAAAGTTTAGTTATCCTACTCATAAATTTTAACCCATTTTCTAATACACCAAAAGTCCTCATTTTGTTTATGTTCTGTTGCCTTCCAAACCATAGTTTTGCTAGTAAGCTTTGTCTGAGGCCTTGTTGGAGATATACAGAGGCAGACAAGTATTCAGAAAAATGTACGCAAATGCTGCGAATGGCTACACTTTTTTAAACAGGTGTAGTGCCATAATTGGATAATTGCAATAAACTGCCTAATATTTGCTCTTGTGCCATATCCCGCACAGTGACAGTTTCTCTTTATATTAAACAACTGTGAGTGGTTTACTAGCAAAACTGTCTTGCCCCATTGGACAAAAATGCTATGCACAAGGAAAGTGCCTGGTAAACATCATGCTTTATATTGTGATGCTATGTGCAGCACCAAACAAAGGAATGTTGGGGCTAAGCTCCTTCATGTCACATGCCAGGACAACAAGCAAACAAAGGTGCAAGGCCTAGCTTAGTCACACCATTCATGTCTGCAAACATATGACTAACAACAATGAGGGGGCCAAGAATGTTTGCGAGACTTATAGCTGGGTCATTTTTGGTGCCTGTGTATGTATGTATGTAGAACCAAGACAGATCCATCATCTCCAGTATATAAGGAAGCTAGAAGACAATAGAGCAATGAGTTTTAAAGTTGAGTGAGTGCAAGGCAGCTGTGTGTGATACATCATGTGCATCATAAGAAGATTCAATGAGCATTGTGAGTGATTGTAATGTTGTAATCACGGTATGAGAGACAGAGGACTGTGCAAGGTTATGAGAAGAGCAGTTGTGAGTTTAGATAGCCCAAAAGACTGTAGACTGTATTAGTGATGAGAAGAAAACTGTATTTGTGGTAAAATTTTCCAAGACAGTAAATGATAGAAAAGTAAGAGGACTGAATTGGGATAAATGAACCCACTAGGGTGACAAAACAAATGAAGACATGCATTGATAATGTATTCATAAACCTACCTAAAAACAAATGGGAAGCAAAGGTAATAAAAGCTGGGATAGGAGACCACTATGGTCAAATTTTAAAAGTACAAATAAAACGAGGTGCACAACAAAATATTTTTGAATACAAGAGGCAAATAAACAAACAAAACTTGGACAAATTTAAGGACTTCTTCTCACGTGTAAGTTGGGATGATATATATAGCACCAAGGACATTAATGATAAGTACAATATTTTTAATAATATATTGCAGCATGGTCTAAATGCTAGTGCACCTCTTAAAAAGATTAAAATAAAGTCAGTCACAAAACATCTTAAAGACGCAAAATGGATGACAAAAGGCATAAGAAAGTCATGGGAGAGAATGCAATTTTTAAATTCGATAAAAAGTCCACGTATGGGTGAGGAATCATTAAAATATATAGAGAAATATAATATAACACTTAGAAATGTAATAGAAAAGGCTAAAATGTTATACAATAGGAAATTAGTGGTAAAAGCAGAAAATAAGACAAAAGTTATCTGGAAAATAGTAAATAATATTCATAAGCAAGGGAAATGTAAATATGATGAAAATGTTGTTATTAAAAGCGGACAAACAGAAATCATCTCCAAACGAAATATGCAACTTGTTTAACAGCTACTACATTAATATAGAAAGTCATCTTAATTCATCAAAATCAACAAGCAGTTCACCAAATTTAATAAAACCCTTGGGACAAATGCACTCTATGGGAATATTTGAAGTGACAGAAGAAAATGTAATTCAGGAAATAAAAAAACTAAAAACAAAAAAAATCCAGCGGTACCTATGAATGAAATATCTAGTGAAATTCTAAAGCACCTTAAATATGAGATGGCAAATGTCTTAACTCATATTGCAAATACATAATTAAATCAAGGCAAATTTCCGGAGGTATTAAAAAATGTAATAGTGAGACCGTTACATAAACAAAAAGGAGATAAGACGAGTGCAGAAAATTATAGACCAATTACATTATGTTCTACCTTTTCCAAAATTATATGTGTGTATTTAAAGCAACTTCAAGCCTTTCACAAAAAATTGAATATTATATCAGAGTGACAATTTGGCTTTCAAGAAAATAGTCAACAATAAACGCAATTAATAAGGTAAATGATATAATAACAACACTGAATAATCATAAAAAGGCAATTGCCATATTTTTAGATCTGTCAAAAGCATTTGATTGTGTAAATATAGATATGTTGTTAAATAAATTAGAATATTATGGAGTCAGGGGATTAGCAAAGGATTGGATCAGTTCATATCTAAACAACAGAAATCAGTGTGTTGAAATAAACTACAAAAACAAAGACGGAACCATTCGTAAGGTAAAATCAGGCTATGAAACTATTCAACATGGGGTTCCGCAAGGTTCAAAATTGGGTCCTTATTTATTTTTGTTGTATGTGAATGACATACTTGAATTGATTCGAAGAATTGGAGCATTAGCCATTGGGTACGCAGACGACATGACTATAATAATTAAAGCCAAAACAAGTACAGAGGTGGAAGTAAAAGCAAATTCACTGCTTAAAATAGTGCAAGAGTATTACTCCAGTTTAGATATGGTATTGAATATTAAAAAAACCTCTATAATCAATTTTGAATTAAAAAAGAACTCAACCAGTAGTAATAAAATAGAAATAAACGGAGAAATTATATCGGAAACAGACCATAGTTGACAAACAACTAAACTGGAAATCATACATTAAACATATCTCTAAAAAAATAAATAAAGGTATATATATAATGAAACAGGCTAGAAACATGATGGATAAAGAAACTGTCAAGCAGATTTACTTCGCTTTCATTTATTCCCACATAAAATATGGAATTACTCTTTGGGGAAATATCACAGAAACAGACATGAAAAAGGTATTCACATTGCAAAAAATCTGATGTGCTGCACTCACATGACTTTCTCTATTCTTGTACAAACTATTTGTACAAATTCTTATTCCTATATCTTCTTCGTGTTAGTTGAGATAAACATTTGTACAACTTATCTTATTGCTGATTTCCTTGCAGGTACAAGGGGAATGTTAGAATACAGTAGGCTTTGTGGGATAGTAAAATCTTTTAAAGCTTTGAGATTCTGTTGTCTTTGCACACTTAACATATAAAAAAATGAACAACGATGATCCATTTCACGAAAGTTCTAAGTTTTCTGAAACTCACATACATAACAAGGAATATCTCCGAAATGGTTCACCCTACAAGAAAATTTATTTGGACATAAATTGTGTATTTTAGCAAGATCTACATTTTTTGTATTTCATAAAAAAAGAGAGCAATAGCAGTAATAGTAACCGTTTTTTTTAGAGAGCACCATATTTTTATGTTTTGGCGGTCACATCGCTCTCTCACAACCCCCAGAATGTCTGGGGGACCACACCTGTCGTTGGTTTACGGGTCTCACCGACCTGACCGGGAGGATTATCAAAATAAATTCACCGACCATATCCTCTGATTACCAATCAGAAGACGTATTACATGCCATGACAGGTCAGCATGTTAGGGGTTAAGGTTTTATAGAAATGGAGAGGTTGGAAAAATAAAGACTCCCTAGCCCTCAGGAACCCTAATAGCATCGGGGTCGGAAGAGAACAAGAGATGACCAAGGTAAGGTCAGATAGGAAAGTTACAGTGAGGAGCAAAACACCAGTAAGTGGAAGTAATGTTCTGCTCAGCTTGGGTACCTTGTGGTTGCCATTCACATATCCCCTAGACACCAGTAAGTGGAAGTAATGTTCTGCTCAGCTTGGGTACCTTGTGGTTGCCATTCACATATCCCCTAGACGGAGACCCCTGAGGTGAAAATTGCAATTGGTCAAACAAAACGAAACCTACAAACTAGGCTTAAGGAACAGCTAAGAAATTTACAATTCAAACAAACAAATAAATCAGTTCAAAGGAAGACTCCAGTCACAACATCAGAAGGTATACAGCAAATGATGGTGGCAGTTGCCATCAAAACAACTGTCCAAAGTGACATAACCTAGTAAGTGAAACTAAAATGTTAACATCTTATTCATAAGCTTTAACCAATTTGACCAAGTTTCACTGTTTTTGAAAACTCCCAAAAATCATATACAAAAGTAGGTACTTATTTTCTCGTTCCTGAAGAATCATTAGCGGGTCTATTCCAATAGGCTTGCTGACAGAAGTGACACGATTTTGCTTCTGCTGACCCTGTGGAGGGCAAGGTGTTTGAACTGGTGGTGCTGCTGGAGGCCTGTTTGTGGGTACCATCGGGGGCATCACATTGTTTTGTGGTAATGGCATTGGCATGGATCCTGGCATGGACACTGGCATGGATCCTGGCATAGATCCTGGCATGGAACCAGGCATGGTTCCCGGCATAGATCCTGGCATGGAACCTGGCATGGATCCTGGCATTGCCCCTGGCATGGGACCCATTCCCGGCAGTGGTTGTTGACCTGGCATCTGGGGAATAGGACCTGGACCCGGAGCGCAGTTGGGCATTGGCCCTGGAAGAGGTTGGCTGGTCATCATGGCTGGCGAATGGTGGGGAGGTGGAATGGGAGGAGGAGGCAAAGGTGCCTGCTGAGCAAGTGGAGGAGTGGGGATAGCTGGTTGAGCCGATGGCTGCTGCGGTAAGCGAGGGGGTTGACCAGCAGGAACGGGAGCCACTGGATGTTGTGGTGGTTGCTGCTGCGGGTGCTGATGTGGTGGCTGTGGCTGTGGTGGCGCTTGCTGCTGGTGCTGCTGCTGTATTGGAGCTGGACCCATAGGAGGTGCCATCTGAGCTGTCATTGGGGACTGAGTTGGAGGCTGTCCACCTGGAGGTCCTGGCGGTCGCATAGGATGTTGCATCATCCCTGGTGGAGTTGATGAACCTAAGCAAACAATATGTAACTCTATTAAACTAAAATTTCATTTGTATGGATGGTCACATTTTGATGTCATTTTGACGTCAGATTTTTGCTTATCAGAGTTCCCAAGGAAAAGATACTGTGACGCACACAACAAAGGACAGTTGGGGCTAAGCTACTTCACACCACATACCAGGCTGGCGAGTAAACAACGGTGCTCAAGGTCAGCCTGCCTCGCACAACCGTTTGTGTTTACATGACTAACGACAATGATTGCAGCACATAACAAAGGATTGCTGGAACCTTCAAATGGCATCCGACGTGTTTGTATTAGTTCCATGTGACGTCATCCCCACTATATAAGGACGTGAGGAAACAGCAGAGGAGAGTTAGTTACAGACACAAGTCCATCATGTGTCAGCGAGTGCAAGACAGCTGTGTGTGTGTGCGTATGTGTGTGTGTGATACAGTCTTTGTGGAAGGTACATCGCGTTGAAGTGGAGTCATAAACGAGCATTGAGTAATTATATCGTAGGAGTTAGTGTATGAGAGAGAGAAAGAAAGTGAAGAAAGACAATGAAATGATTGAATCAAGGCTAAGAGAAGAAATCAGCTGAGAGTTGTAATATCATAAAAGTCCGTAGTGTGTGTTAATGTCAGTAAAAGAGAACTGTGTTTCTGTGCATAAGTTTAGAAGAAAATAATGCAACAGAAAACTTGTTGTTTTCTAGTGCCTTGCATCTGGCAATGAAGCCATTAGCATTCGTGCTTTCCAATACTTTTGAACTGTAGTTTCTTCTGATCTTAATGCTTCACAGGTCTTCAAGTGGTCTTCGTTCATTTCTGCTGGATCGTTACACAGGACACATATTGGTGAGGATGAGATACCTATTCTGTAGAGATGACTTGCTAAGCAGTCGTGATTTGTCAATAGTCGGAAGGCTGCAACCGCTGTTTTCCTTGGTCTCTGGGGGATTATATCTGGGTTGGAAAGTAGTGTAATCCATTTTTTATCTTTGGCATTTGTTTCTATTTCTTGTAGGTATGAATGAGAAAATTTTTTAATGATCAAGCGTTTTATTGAGGAATATGAGAAATTGAATTTAGATTTTTGTTTTATTGTTGTGCCTTTCTTTGCAAGTGAGTCTGCAGCTTCGTTCCCCATGACTCCACAGTGTGCTGGAATCCATTGGAGATGAACGGTCTTATTAACTTTTTGGAGTTGTGTTAACATTTTGTAGCATTCTCTAATTTTTGTTGACTTCTTTGTAGTATTTGAACATATTCCCTGAATTGCAGCTTTAGAATCTGAAAGAATTACTGCCTTGTTAAATTTATTTAAGGGAAGATTTAATAATTGTCGGAGAGCAATGTATATAGCCTCTATTTCTCCATCATAATTTGTTGTGTCTCTGGCAACAGAATGATAAAAGGAAAAATGTGAACACGTAACTCCAGCTCCAGTAAGGTTTTCCGTGGAGGAAAACAGTCAAGGACTTACGAATCTGTATTGGAACTTCAAAAAAGCAGATTGGAACAAATATAAAACTGAATTAGAACATAAATTTAAAGAACAAACAAACTCACAGCTGCATGACCAACCAGATCACATGAACAAAGAATTCTGTAAAGTCATCCTACAAACTGCAAAAAAACATATTCCTCGTGGAAGAATTAAAAATTTCAAACCCTTTTGGAACCCCCAGTTAGAAGAACTGAAAAAGCAAAGGGATATAGCTAGAAATACAGCTGAACAAACAAAAAACATATCAGATACACAAATATGGCGGAAGAAATGTGCCTCACTAAAAAAAGAAATTAATACTGCTAAAAGGAATCACTTTAATAATTTCTTAGAAAAAATGGATTATAGGACAGATGGTAACAAAGCTCATAAGTTCATAAAAAATGTCAAGGACAGGAAAGAAAACAACAGCACACCTATCATACACAACAATAAAATGTTAGTAAATGATGCGGTCATAGCCGAAACATTCAATAAATATTATGCTAATGCACACAAAGTAACAAGAAATAATAAAAAGGAACGTAAAGAATTTAAGAAAGATTCGAAACAAGAAAGAGAATGTAATCCTAACACTCAGTGCAATATCTTTTTTCAAAATTTTAATATGCAAGAATTGAACATTGCAATAAATAATCTAAAAAACAAAAAGTCTCCTGGACCAGATCACATACATCCAGAGTTCATAAAAAACCTTGGAAAAACAGCAAAACAACAACTACTGAAACTCTACAATCTATCCTGGAAAACCACTGTACCTGCTGAATGGCGAAAAGCAATAATTGTCCCACTCTTGAAGAAAGACAAAACAGCATCAGAAATGAAAAATTATAGACCAATAGCTCTTACCAGCATAATAGCAAAAGTGATGGAAAGAATGGCGTCAAACAGGTTAAATTGGTTCCTAGAATCACAAAATTTAATATCCCCATGTCAAGCTGGATTCAGAGAGTTCCACTCTACAAATGAACAAGTCTTACTTCTCAGTCAAGAAATCAAAGACTCCTTCAATAGAAAAGAAGATAATTTATCAGTTTTTATTGATTTTCAAAGTGCATATGATTCTATATGCAGAACAAAACTACTAAAGAAAGTAAAAAAAATAGGGATACAAGGTCCAATGTTTTCATGGCTATGTCATTTCCTAACACAACGCTTTATTGCAACCAGATATGGAAGAAATATATCTAAATATAAACAAATACACCGTGGCTTGCCACAAGGTGCAGTGCTCAGCACTACACTTTTTAATATATTTATTAATGATCTACCACAACAAATACAAGAATCAGGCGTGAAGTGTGCACTATTTGCTGATGACTTGGTAATGTGGACTTCAAAACCAAAAAGCAAAAGTACAGAACTGGAAAAAACCATGCAACAATCCTTAACCAACTTACAGAGGTGGACCAAAGAAAATTTAATGACTGTTAATACAACAAAATCAAACTACCAAATCTTTTCATTAAGAAAAAAACCATTAAAAATAAAACTAAATTTTGAGGGTGAACAATTACCAGAAACAAAGGAAGCAAAGTATTTAGGAGTTACATTTGATACTAAACTTACATGGACCAAACAAATAGAAAATGTAATACAAAGAGCAGAGAGGCGCCTTTCACTGTTAAAACGTCTAACAGGAATGAAGTGGGGATGTTCCAGAGCAACGCTTAACACAACATATAATATATATATATAAAACCATTGTTTACTTACTGCAGCGAAGTTCTTGTAACAGCAAACACAAAAAAAATTCAAATCTTTCAAAACCAAAGTCTGAGATTAATTACAGGTGCTATCAAAACCACACCAATAGCAGCTATGGAAATACTAACCAACCAATATCCCATTGAATATGAAATAGAAAAAGCAGCTCTTATTCAACATGAAAAGTTGATCAGACTCCCATTCAATACATGGCACAAGAGAAATTTTACACATACACTAAAGACTCAGGAGAGCTTTCTTTCCAAAATTCAAGACATCAAGAAGGATGTACACCTTCCTAATTCAAAGGAAAACTTCATATCTAAAGTCAATCCAACACATACATTAGACATCACATATTATTTACACCTGACAGAAGAAGTTAAAAAAAGTGATACTCCAACTAGTGTTCTAAAATTATTGGCATTAGAGACAATCCATACTAGATTTCCAGAACATGAGTGGCTCCATATTTATACTGATGGATCATTGATATCATACCAAGATGGAGCAGGTGCTGGAGTCACATGTCACCTCTTTTCCTATTACAAATCTTTAAGTTATGGAACTACTAACTTTGATGGAGAAATTGAAGCAATTCGAATGGCCCTACAAAATCTTTTGTACAGAATTTCACATTTTCAGCTAGCAGTTATTCTCTCAGATTCCAGGGCAGCAATTATAGCAATTACTTCCAAGTTGTCACCAAAAAACCAAACTATTATAGAATGTTGGAAGATGCTTAGCCATCTAACAGCACTTCAAAAGCACCTAGTCTTCCAATGGATACCGGCTCACTGTGGACTGAGTGGTAATGACAAAGCTGATTTTCTTGCAAAAAAGGGTACCAGCGGTGTACAAAAATCTATAGTTAATTTACCATTTTATGCAGCTAAAAGATTAGTCAACTCTGAATTCAAAAAAATTATTGCAAAATATTACTATGAAAAATCAAAGAATAAAAGATGGGAACTACCAAACATTCAAACAGTGATTCCTGAGTATCCTCGAAAAACAGCAGTTGCAACCTTCAGGTTGATTACAGGACATGATTGTCTGGCAAAACATTTAAACAGAATTGGGATATATTCTTCACCACTCTGTCCTCTATGTGATCTGCAAGAGGAAATGGACCGAGACCACCTTCAAATATGCCCAGCCACTTCTAGTGCCCCATCCATCAGTGAAAAATATTGGAGAGCAAGAGGATTAATGACTTCATTGTCAGAAATCCAGCATTAGCTAACAACAACAACATTTTTTGTATAGTACGATTTGGTCTATCTCTAACGGTTTACCAGTTATGCAAAAGTCGTCCAGAGTAAATACGACTACATAGGCTATAGCCAGAAAATTCAAGATATACATTTTATTTGTCATAAAAATATCTCAAATATATGACATTTTAATCAAAATTGTTAGAGCCATTTTCAAGAAAATCAAAATTTTCCATGTAAAGGGTAGTTTAGGGTGGGACAATTTTCTTCAAAATCTTCGTGTTACATCCTTGAAAGACATTAAACTTAAATACCAACTTTGGTTAACCGACTTTTCTTTCTGAGTTATGCTGCCCACAGACTGACTGACTGACACACACACACACACACACACACACACACACACACACACACACACACACACACACACACACACACACACACACACACACAGACCTTTTTCTAAAAATGCTTTTTTTGGATTCAGGGGGTCTCAAAACATATATTTCCGGTGAAATCTCGACATCGAATTTTTGGGTGGAATACAATACTTCCCCTACTTACCAGTAGAGAAAGTAAAAAAGGCATTCAGAATAATGGAGAGAGTGGATAAGCGGCATTATATATATGAAAGCATAAAAAACATTATATTGGACAAAGAGGAGCAAACAAATAAGAAAGTTCATAAGTATGGATTAAGAAATAATAATGAATATTTTAGATCTACATTAAGGAGTACTTTAAATAATCGAGATGTAAGAAGTATGGGGGAAACAATTATTTAATAAGCTATCTAAAGAAATACAAATCATTGAAAATAACAATAGTACATTAAAAATGATAAAAAAATATTTAATTGAAAGTGCTTTTTATAGTCTAGAAGAATATAAATCAATTAAGGCAAAGAAAATCAAGGTGTGAATATATATGTAAATATAAAGAGTTATGTATACTTTCTGACATTTCCTTTAATTCATGTACTTCCAGAGTGCTGGTTACCATGCAAGAGTAGCAAGGAAGAAGCCATACGTGAGTTAAGTAAATCAGAAAAAGAGGAAGGAATTTTGCTAAAACATGCAAAGTGTAGAATTCTGGACTAATGTTCTGTGGTCTGGTGAAAGAAAATTTAATACCTATTTATCACAGTGATGGTAGAACCTTGGTCTTGAGGAAATCAAATACTGAAGGGGTCCAGAGTACAGTAAAACATGGCAGAGACAGTGCATTTTCTGCAAGGCGTTGAAATATTACACAAACAAGAGCACTAAGAATATGATGGAAGTATTGAGAAACCTGTCTGTGTAATATTTCAAGAACTTACAACAAATACTAAGATAAGTGAAGCTTTTGGTATCTAAATAATTATTATATTTAAGAACTGAAGTGACTTGTTTCAGTGGATACATTGGGACTCAGTTATTACTTCGTCAAAACACAGGCCTTTTTGACTCAGGCTTTTCATAGTGCTAAATTGCAGGGCTCAAGATGAAGTATATGGACAGTAGCTGGAACTTGTTGACCAGGAAGTTTGTGCTGGGATTGTCTACACACGTGAATCTGTTGTCAACGGTTCAGTGGTCTAATAACACACACAATGGACAAACTGTCTTTACATTGTGAAAACAGAGCAGCATGCAAATGGTGACAGTATTGAATATAAGTTATGCAACAACGTTATCTACAATATTGTTGTATCGACTGTACCTCACCTCCTCTGTGTTGTGATCATGTGACAGATTGACCCTTCCCACTTCCTATAGTGCAAACTCTGCAGATTTTGTTCCCTGTATGAACACTCGGTCCCTAGTCATAACACTACAACTGCCTATGCTGATGTTTAATGCTTACTTTCAGAAATGGGAATA